>DF240908.1:79180-96634 GCA_000507305.1 Breviolum minutum Mf 1.05b.01 | reverse complement strand
ATCAAATGTCTTGGTTTGGGAATTCAATGCCTGAGAGAACGAATGATTGAGCTGCTGCTGCATTTGCTGCAGTTGAGAATCAAAATGATTCCTGGTCGCAGTGTCCCTTGTCTGGACTTCTGTCTTCAAATCTGTCAGTTGATGTTTGCTTTCCTCTTGGGCAACTTGCATTTCCTTCAATGACGTCTCAAGTTTCTCAATGCGCTGCTCTTGGGCTTCAAATTTGAGGTCAGTAGGCCCAGGGTTGGAAGGTGTGGCTGGAGCAGGCCGAGTTCCGGAATAATTGGCCCACGGATCAAACTTCAGTGGTGTGGCTCCCTGAGATTGGTGGGAGCTGTTTCCAAAGCTCTTGGTTGGCATAGGTTTGGGGCCTGCAATGATTGGATTGGCTCTCGGCGCATGTCTTGGTGGAATCGGGCGTGCTAACACAGGGCTGGCATTAAAGCAAAGAGTGCCAGCAGGTGGGTCCACAGATGTNTGCCAATGAACATAAAAAAGGTTTGATACCACCACCTAGAAAATCTAGGCTTCAACATCTGTTGATTCCGGGACATTTTGACTACATGGAGCGATTCCGTCGGTCCGGCTCACTGAATGGCACAGGGAGCAGGCCTGAATTAAGGGCATTTTGGGAGGAACATCCCTTAGTAACTATCATTTGGGGTGACCTCGGGGTTAGTACAGTTCACCACTGCCACCAAGACTCCGGATGGGTCTGGATTCGGCACCTTGCAGGTTGTGAAATCCGAAAAATGCCGAAAATTGCAGAGTGTCACAACCTATGAACCATGTTCAGTGACTTTCTGAGTCAGGAGTATCTGATGTCATGTTTTTATCCTCATCTTATGATTCTGGTAAGTTCTAATTGTACTTGTACGTTGCAACTTTCTGGTCACGTTTGTGAGGGGATGAATAAATCACCAGGTTGATAGTTTTTTGCATGTCGACATTATCATCTCATCCATCTCGACGTCCTGGTCCTCATCATCATTTTCCTCATCATCCTCATCCTCATCCTTGTCATCCTCATAATGCTGGTTGCTGTTGCCCTCATTGTGGACATATTTGTCATCACTAGAGATGATTTGATGATATGAAATCTGATAGTAACGATCACCGTCGTCAGTGTGTCATAGCCACCCTGGCCCTGAATGTTAGAATGACATCCCGGTCAACACATCTTCCCAGGACCGAATTCCGGACTCAACCTCGATCTACGGTTTTCGACAAACTGGATTCGTCGAGACACAAATTTGTGTAAAGATAAGTGGACCTTTTTCATCAATTGTCCATACGCCACACCAGAAGATGGGTTCTTGAAAGAACATCACTATCCTGAGTGATGTCAAAGTGAAGAAGGAGCAATCCCAAATGTCCAAGTGGATTCGTTTCTTCAAAAATGGTGGCACCTACCCTTGGTTCAAGTGATGCAACACTAAAACGATGCTTCCATACAGTTTTTAAACACCCCGCTGACACATTGAATTTGGAATTTTTGAAACGCCCCAAAAAAAGCGTATCAGCAGCATCTCAAATCCGCCCAACCCGCCCAACCCATGAGAAAGGAAGCTACGGAAAAGGATGGAGCAATGATCTCTGATTTCACTTACACCATCTCTCATGTATTCTAGTTGGTGGTTTCAACCCATTTGAAAAGTATTAGTCAAATTGGAAACCTTCCCCAAATAGGAATGAAAATAAAAAATATTTGTAACCACCACCTAGTCATGTATTGGTGTTTTTGTATTATTAATAAGTCTCAAAACAAAGCACAGCACGGACCTGACAGACCAAAAGAAAAGTTTCCGTTTTCCCGTTTGAACAGGCTGTTCCTTTGGAGAGTAAAACAACTGAGCGACCATACCAGAACTCATCAAAACTGAATCTGACATGGGTTTATATATACCTGGATCTACAGATATATACATATATATACACGTTTAATTTAGATATGCAAATATACACATGGGGATGGTTCAGACGTGCTTCAAACAGGTATGAGCAAACTCAAGGCATTTCACTGTACACACACTGCTCAGCCATGTTGCTCTCCTGGTTTCTTTTCCATTCCAATTTAATGCAGTTGAGGTGCAACAAAAACGTGAGAAAAAGGCTGCCAGCCTCGCTTGGGCCGCCCAGCAAATGCCATTGTGGACATGAGACTTAATGAGAAGACAAGCAAAAAAACAGGCGGACACGCAGTCAATCAAAGAAAGATGGAGGTTTCAAAAGTTTACCTCTGCAAAAAGCAAAGGAGACATAAAAGTAGATGAGAAAGATACCTGATGACCTGTCGAGTTTGGGGAGGAAACCCATACCGAAATTCTCAACGAGAAGATAATGCCCTTAACGTTACACAGCAAATCCCTGTATCTCATCCCTTTTGAATCTGGGTGAATTTTGCCACGAAAGACTATCTTCAATCCTCCATCTCTTCGAGCACGGGGTTGGCCATGTAAACAAATTGTTGTTGAGATGTGGTTGAGAACAATTGCTGTTGATGCAAGCAGTTTATTGGTGTTCACTCATGTTACAAGCCTGGTGAAACCGCCAAGGTGTTTTTTTTCATACAAACAAATCGTCATCTTCCTGGCTTTCTCCATCTTAACCGTTCACAACAACCATCTCTCGTGGAATCACGAGCCGAATGATTCCAGGGCACGTGTTGCAAACTCAATAGATAGCGAGGCAGTGGAAGGCAACAGATCCTAAGCGAAACTGATGAAAGCTGCTGGATGTGTTGATAAAACCCAGCCTACATGCTGACCTGGACCTAGATAACTTCGATTGGAAGAGTGATCCTTACATCTTTTAGGGATTTGGATGGTGAAATTCGAAAAGAGGAAAATTGTTGTAAGTACTAGTATGGTAATATATATATATCTACACACACATATATAACTCCTTCTGCAGATGAGAAAGCAACCTGAATGTACCTGATAAGCATCCCCATCAAAATTATAAATTGCTGTCCAGTTCAAGGCAGTTCATCACATTTTGCCCTCTTTCCACTTCCACCCACTTCCGACAGTTGACGACTAGAAGTAGCAAGTTTCAGCAAGTGAAATTGAAACGTACGATCGCGCGATCCGCAAAAAAAAACATACAACACTTTGCGCAGTGGTCAATGCCTTTCTGACATTCCATCATGACTTACTATTGGTTCGTAAGTGGCACACATCAAGGAGTATCAGTAATATAATCTCCATATTTGATTATAGATTCTACACAACCAAACAAAATCACAGACATTCAACGGGAGGGCCCCGGGCCCTGAAACTTCCCCTTACAGTAAGTGAATTGGTATCGACACCCTGTTGACTATCCACACCCCTTCATAACGTTGAGCGGAGGTGCCATCGAAGATTTCGACCTTTTAAGTCCATTGCCAACATCTTGCACTGATCAAACATCAGCTTGGGCATGCCTGGATACAGTTGGTCCGACGTCAATTTGGAGGAGAAAAAAATTAGTGCAAATCTTGCTGAACAGCAAGGTCACTGGACGCTTCAGCAATTTTTTGGGGGGTGTACATAAGGTGTTTGATGGATTGCTGTGTATGAATATTTGAGATATATCATACATTATCATTGATATTCTACATATATCCCTACACTTCCAGGTACAGTAGCCTGTCAAAAGCAACAAAAACAGTGATGGCGAAAGAATTGTTCGTCTTCCAACATCCGAATTTTTCGGAAGTGTGCATCGCAAACAACAAACATGGAATATACGAAACCATGTTGTATCCCTGGAAGAGGAGATTCCAGACTTGGAAAACCCACCGAAAACACCATCGTTTTCAAGCTCCGTGAAAAGGGAACACAAATTTGGTGATGGTTTTATGTCTTTGAGGTGGCTCATATGCTTAAGGGGTGATGATTATAGAAGTACCACAAGCAAAAAATGATAACAGGCACCAACTAGATAAACCATGTTTAACCACCCTTCTTGAAAAACATGAGTATTACATCAGAGACCCGGAACCCTATGTGGATTGAGTACAGCCCAAGGGGATGAAATTATGGTGAGTCATCAAAGGGATGTCAGCATCTCCAGCATCAAGTTCCAGCATTGAAAGGCACCGCTTCCCAGCACCATTTTACCCCATTGCTTTGTTGCAACAGGCACCCCATTTACAGTCAATCACGAATCCAGGGAACTAACACATCTTATCAACTGGAAAGTCATCTTCCCAACCGCCTTCGGATGGATATATATATATATATACATATGTTATATATATATATATAAGTTGAGTTAGCCAGAGGGTGGAAACATTCACAGTGCAGCCCATGGGTCATGTCCTACATGGAACTTCATGAAAAACAGCTGTACAACTTTACGCTGCACAAAAAACAAAACTGACTGATACTTTACTTGAAGCGTCTAAATCCCAAAGTTCCCATTTTTCAAAATTGTAGCAAGGTACCGGCTAAGTATAGGAAACATCTGCAAGCAAATCTCACGATGTTTTCTTCCATTGTCTCAGAGCCATCATGGCGAAACAGCACCGCTTGACCTCAGGGCAATCAACAAGGTCAAACCGACGACGGGTTCGTTGTGGTCAACGGTAACCCCTCGGCGATTTTCCGCGGCCCGGTGACTCACCACGAAGACGCACACGGCGAAGAGAAAGTAACATCTTCCGAAGAGGAAATGGTACCTTAGGTATATGTCAAGGCTCCGAAGCTGCAAAATTGTCTCCACAAAATCGACATGTTCCTTTTTTCTGTTTGGAAAGGGAAAAACCCTACACCCCCCTGCAACTTTATTCAATGCAACAACTTTGGAATTCAAGGAAAACCGACCGTACCCCCCTGCAGTTGTGTTCAATGCAACAACTTTGGAATTCAATCTTATAGTCGTTTGGAAAGCCTTGGGATAGCATGAGATTGCCATAGCTCAAAATCCCAACAGCCCGTTGATTGGGGGCATGTGACAGGTTACGACGACCCAACCAGAAACTTCGAATGCCAAAAACAACCATCCCAAGACTATGCTAGTCGCCACTCGTGGGGTAAGTATATGATAACTTGTTGTGGAACTATGCAAAATTCAATGTAACTGGTCATCACCCAACTCATGCACATGACAAAATACCAATTCCAGCATGTTGCTGGAACTATTCATGGTGAAATACAGGGCTCAAACAAAGTAATTGCGATGTTTTCCATCATATCACCAAATGCTGATTGCATGAGGGATCATCAAAAATGAAAAACAAATTCAAATAAGTTTCAATTATCAAATGATATACCTGTTATTAGTTATTCGCCCCATACAATTGGAAGAAAACGTTTTCAGTAATCTTTCTCCAGTTGACCCCAGCTGACTCCCATTGCAGGGGATCCATCGGATCCATCCCCTAACATTTCGGAGCGCCCCCTGCTACATAGCAATCGCATGGTTTACCCAATGGTTTTACTCAAAGACCTCATGTTTTTGTTGGGGCAATGCTACAGTTAACAAATTCAGGGTTTTTTCGAAACTGAACTTGTTCCCAACTCAAACTCCAAAGATATTTTTTCCGACCCGGGAATCCCGGAGGGATTTCCAGCCCAGCTATGTTCATTTGCGGGAGGGTGTTTCCTGGGAGATGTCCATGAATCGACCTAAATTGACTTTTACTTAGAAAACAGTTTCGTCCAAGATTGAACCATTTCTGGAAGATTCTGGAAGATAATAGGTTTCTTAGTTCTGTACTTTTTGCGAAATGGCAAAAGTTTCAGCATGCTTTTGCCAAGTCAAGTCCATTCAATCATCCCCATTCATGCTAGGGGTCTCGACCGAGCTAAAGCGTATTCCATCGTTTTCCCATGCCATGTTTTTGGAATAGAAAGCCCCTTTTTCATCCTTTCTATGGGATTATGATGATAACCATTGGTTGAACTTCAAGCCATGATCTATAGATATCAGTGATCGCATTTCGTCGGGAGGGTCTGCCTTGATTAAGGATTATAAATTGATTGTGGTTTGCGATGCTCTCGGCTTATCTCTACTGGAAATCCATTTAATGAAGGATTTCTAGATAGCAAACCAATCGAAAGCACCAACTAAAGCAATCAACTAGTTTGAGAGCCGCATGTTAAAAACACTGATTTATAGGTGTATTAGGTATTTCCAGTTTTCTCCATTCTGACCCAACCAGGTCGATTTTGGGAAAATCGTGTCCACCTAAAAAATCTGCCCAAGATGCATGGCCAATCGGCTCCAAATGAGATCTGCAAACATCACGACCTTAGCCAACAAAAAGTCGATGGTCGCCTGGAATTCTTCATTAAAGATTTATATAATCCTTACTATTCAACAACAGTCTTTCATGGAAAACAAAAAACAAAAATAGTCTTTGGAGGGTGTTCCTCAAATTCAAATTGGAAATCTGATCTGGGTACTGGAGTTCTTTTGGCAATATGTCAATTCGTCAATACCCCCAATCCTACAAGATCCTACAAGTACTTTCTGAAGTTTTAAGCCTTCATTTGGGAATATCAAGAGGGTCGTACATCCCGCCGACGGGACAGTGAACCAGTGAACCCTACACTTTTACTCTAACAATGATCCTTCACCCAAAGTAGGTCCTACAGAAACCATGAATATCCGGTATACAATGACACTGCAAGGTAACCTTAAATGGAACCTACGTGAACCCCCAAATGAACCCGAATCTGCAGAAATGATGAGCGCTGTTAGAAGGCTGTGTTTGAAACATGTGTTTTGCAAGTAAATTTATGTGCTGCAACCTTCTCCAGCCAAGATTCTTCCCAATTTCAGGGCAGTATTTTGCCAGGAAGTGAGTACAAAACATCCACAAGTTTTCGCAAGGTTCACAAGGATTTCCCATTCCTCCAAATCTCAGCTTTTACTTGAATTGACGTCTTTCATCATACGGTCAATGGAAAAAAACGGCCGAGTCAGAATGGCATGAGATTCTGCTTGATTGATAGGAACTACATTTGTCCCTACAACAACCGGTAGGATGTCATTTCGGTTCCAAAATCAATCAACCAAACGCGGTTTTGGATTTTTTTTCATTTTTTGGTCGCTCATCTCACCCCGAGGCTCATCTGTCATCATTTTCCACCCAAGGTGCAACCGGGTGAACGATGACTTTAGGATCACGATGTTCCGCCAGCCAACTAAGGGTCTCTGAACTCTTCCCATCCAGATCCTGGATTCTTTTTGGCTGGTGTTTCCGAAACGGTTGGCTTGAAACGGTTGGAGTCAGGAAGACCGGTTGGGAATCCGAAAAGGAATCCTGAAAAAACTTGCCATACACAAAATGATCCTACCCAAAATATCCCAAAATGGCATGAAAATGGCAGGTGGGAAATTTGGATCCAGGAAGAATGGAAGTTTAAATCGTGAAAAACAACAAATGCTGCTGCTTGGGAATTATAATCAAGAAAGAATAATGACGACGATGGTGATGGCGATGGCGATGGAGATGGTGGTGACAATGATGACGACGATGATGATGATGACGACGATGATGACGATGACGATGAGGATGATGAGTTTGATGATACTGGTACTGGTGCTGGTACATCCATGTGCATATATGCGTGTATATATATATACATGTTATACACGTAACACATATTCATATAATGGTAATAGTTCAAGCTGGTTACAGCAGCTATGCTTGAATACTCTGATTGACTCTGGAGGTCCACAGCTGTCAATTCCTGCGGGCCATCCCATGACCCATGGGTTTTCTGCGGCCTTGACTCCTTGACTCATGGCATTCGTTGGTTTTCTGCCTCTGAAAAGCCTTGACTCATACTATTTCGGTAGATATATCTACTCAGCATCCTGGAACTTCAACATACAAGGTAGATATTTCAAAAAAAAGACTGCGCAGATATAGTGGTTGTGAACTTATAATATTTTGCTCCAACCAAAGAAACCAAACCAACCAGTTTTGATGGATGCCTGCACCAAGTGCTTCACATAGTAGTTCACCCTCCGCTGTGCTTGGAAAGTGAGCCGTGATCGCCACACCAGACCATCCAGCAGGGTATAGAGAAGGGTCGGTGCATCCAAACAAAGCCTGGACCGAAGAAGTTGGCCGAATTTGTGCTGGAATTACCCAATAGTGCAAACCTTAAGTGGATCACAGTATGTATGTATAAACATATGCCACTGCGCTAGTGAAAGTTTTTTCTGTAATATCTCACACAAAAACCCTCCAAAATGATGGGGATGAGAAAAGCTTAAAATGATTCAGAATATAGAATGATTCAAAATGCAGAGACAGAATTCACTATAGAAAAACGTCTCAAACATGTCGTGACAGAATGATCTTGACAATCCAGGGTTGCAATAGGTACCTCGAAGCCACAAAACATCCGGCCCAGTTGTTTTGCCCTACACCTGACACCCCACACTTTGGGCCACCTGTGAATGATGTCTGGATGTCTGGTAAAGAGCTCATCACAGCCATAGTAGTAAACATCTCGATCTGCTCGAATTGTGAGAAGATCAACAATCCTGGAGGTCCACATTGAAGTTACTTAGGGTCAAAAGACAACATGAATCTCCTTTTCCAGTCATTCATAACGAATTCTTGGGTGGCCTTTCTGAAGGCTTCCGGGGAAGCTATCATATGAGGCCTGAACGACGATCCAAATCTGTCATCCTAGACTTCAAGTCGTTGTCCTCCAACTTGTACACACTCTTGTGGACATACGATGTATGTATGTTACATACTTGAAAAATAATGATACCAACATATTGTCATCTTGTTGTATGCATTCTTATAACTAGTCACTGATCAATTATTCAATATTCAGATTCAAAAAAAGTCAGACTTCCAACCACCCAAAAATTCACCCACATCTCCAAAAAAAACTCTCCCATCTTTCAAAGGGACGTCCCAAACCCACCACCACTACCGTTGGAACCAAGCATCATGGCGCGAGCTGAGTTCAAAGCTCCATATTGAATCGCCCAAAAAAGTGGTGAAATTGATTGCGTACCCACCTTCGAGGACGCCGCCGTTTTCTCGAATCCGATACTCAGGGGAGTATTGGGTTTCTTCCCAGTCGACTGGGAAGATGGATCGGCGAAGCTGAAATCTGCGGCCCTAAAGGCTAGCAGTTTGATATAGGGGTTGTAACCATGGTATCCTATGAATGGATCTGTTTTTGTTGAAGCATTCCAACTTGGTGACGGAAGGATGGCTTCTACTGCCTTTTCTTGAAGTATTCTAGAGAGACAGCGCTGTTCTGTGTGACCCTTTCTTGGGGTAAAAACGACACCTGTGAGAGAAACCAAAGCTTCTTGAATGGCATGGATAGAAGTTGAAACGAAACAAACTAAGCAGAATAGACTGTTATGACTCATATTGACTCAAAGATTATTACCGGTATTCTTGCATATGGGTCATCAGTCTGTTTGTATATGCAACACATCAGTGGTGTGCCATTGTTCATCACACAACCTGAGTTCTTTGAGTTGATCTTTCCCCATTTTTCCGGTTCCGGGGATGATTCCCGAAAAGCTGTTCCCATGATTGTGGCTGAAATTGTCCCGACATGCCATGATTCCTCAGATTTTTTGGAGAAAATTGTATGTACATGTTTGTATATATGCTTCCTGATGTCCTCCAGAGTTAGTTGGTGAGTTAGTTGGTTGATCAAAGAAAGTGCTTCCAGATTCCTGCGTTGTTTAGTCCAATGTAGTTCTTTTTTCTTACCCATAGGCCATGGACCATAGACGTGACATCACCACATCACATCAACCAACATCTTTCCCCACCACTTGGCGTGACTTCCCGCCAAAGGACTGATATGTTGAGGAGCTCCGAGGCGCGTTTTCCGCGTGGAGCAATGGCCAGTGCTTTTCGCATGGCTGCCTCCTTTCGCATGTGTTTTTTTCTGCCAATCCAGGCAATCACCGGGATGAACTGCTTCTCAACTGGGATGAACCGGTTCAACCATCATTTCAGTCAACGATTAGCATGTTCTTTGATGGATAAAACGATCAAATGGTAGCGTTATGTTTTGTGGAATCAAGAGCTTGTGATGAAAGGTTCTCATTGCATTGATTCCAGTTGCCACATTCGAGTAGCATCACAGAGTACCAGCAGTATTTAAAGGAACACATCCTAAGATGAAAAATGGTCCACCACATGGCACTGTAGCTACGAGTCCTACCATTCATCACATCTACCACAAGTGAGCCACGAAAAAAAAACTCCTACTTATAATATTTACTAGGCGGTGGTTTCAACCCATTTGAAAAATATTAGTCAAAATGGATCATTTCCCCAAGTAGGGATGAAAATAAAAAATATTTGAAACAACCACCTAGTTTATAATGGTTTATCATAATCCGCATTTGACTGTGTAGTATAATCCACTATATACTCCAACAAACAACAATCGGGTTCTTTTCATGGTTTACCCCATCCTCAAATACGAGTACATAGATGGACTTAGAGAATCCCCAATAGGAAAACTGATCTAGAAATGGGGGTTTCATGGGGTTTCCTAAAATGGTGGGTTTCCCCAACAACCATGGGTTTTCCTACTAAAAATGATCATTTTGGGGTGTTTTGGGGGTACCACCATTTAAGGAAACACCCAAATTGATGTCTCACGCAACACGCTCTCCTGATTGGTGTTGATGGCTCTCATGACCAAAGTTGCACCCTCTCCAACTGCTCGCACCAAAATCCTGAGGCAGCTGAACGGCACTTTGATCTGAAAAACGTCCATCAATTTGTTGATGTTTTTTTCAAAAAAAACATGAGTTGTTGGTTCATATGAATGGAAAATAAGAATGGAAATTCATGAGTCGAACGAGATACAACAACACCATACGAGCGCAGAAAACGCGCTCCGTATATCTTGATAGATTACTTCAACTTGTTGATATTGTTTTAGTAGTCCAGCTGGATATTATGTATCTAAATACCCTAGAGTTCGCACCTGAAAATTGAACTTGGAAGACGATCCTTTCCTTTTGGGAAGACCTGTTTTCAGGTGCTATGTTTTATTCAGGAAGGGTACTTCAGCTCATCCCTGAAACAAACTTTGATCTTCATGTCTGTTTGACTTGGTCCAGTGATTTGGGTACATTGTGTCCAGATCTGCCAAGGAAGGTACGACTTATACATGTTATGCAGTTATACCACAATATCATAATATTAATGTCTATTTTGCCAGACATGAGTTTTAAATAAAAACATCAAAATGAATGGAGGCATCTAATTTGTTTCCCAGCTTCTTAGGAGAATATTGTGCAGAGTGCTGCCCCAAAATATCCCAATTCCTGCCTTCATTTCTATTGATCCAACTCATTCAAACAAATCACTTGGTTTGAGGGCTGATTTCTGTCGACGGAACATGAGGGAATTCCAACATCTAAAGAATAAAGGACGCAATGTGATAATAGCTTGATTCTTTTTGCAGGATGTGCATGTCTCATAAAAACCTGATGTTCTAAAAGAAATGTTTTTCCATTGTCATAAAGCCTGACAACAATGATCTGGCCAAATTTATAATATTTCACCAACCTAGATTTCCCTCAAAAAAAGGGGATTTCCCTTATTAAACCAATTTGACAACTCCATGTTGCTTCATGTTGCTTCCCATCATTCCCTTGGAACTCCAAGGCACTTGGCAACCAGGGTTAACGACCAGCGAAAGCCCGCCAGTGCATTCTCATCCGGCGACATGGCTGCCACGGTGTTGACGGCCGCCGAGACGTACCTCTGGCGAAACTTCATTCGGGCTGCATATCACGTGGTCGGATCTTTCATCTGGGGCAATTTATTATAAATCCTTAACCTGACTTTTTCAGGTGAATTTGGTGGGGATTCCCTTACTAAACCACCATTTGAGCTAAACCTCGGCTGAGGTCGCTATAAATTGCCTAGTTTCATGGATTCAGAGACCTTTGGGGGACTTTTAGGGATGACTTCTCACCGGTTCCGTCGTGTTGCTTATCTTATTCCACCCTAATTCCACCTTTCCCCCGCAGCTGCGATCTCGGCACGGTCCAAACATCTCGGTCGGGATGCCATAGCCAACATGTCTTAATCCTAAACCTTGCCGGTTTGAACACAACTGGGAAGGTGAATGGAACTCTTCGGCACTTGATACAGATGCTATCATGTGCCAAGTGGTACAGAAATTCTGGAAAAACTTTAGGTGGTCTTTTTGATGTTTTCAGAGGCTGTCACGTATCACAATTGGTGCAGGTTTTTGTCCCATCACTTGGAACAGTCAAGATCTTGATGCCCTGCAAATCTCAACCAACAGTCAAGATCTGGATTTTTGAGTCTCAGTCTTCCAAGTTCCCTCAAAAACGCCAACAAAAAAAGACAAGACCGGCCTTGTTACTTGTTACCCCTTGGGTTTTTTGGCACCATCCCCCCTTATTATAGTGATGTCTTATGGTGAAACGATAGGAGCTTTTACCGCTGACAACTCCAGGCTTCCAGGGTGTTCCCCGGGTGGCCTGAAATTTCCTGCACCATTTTCCTAGGGCGGAAAAACGAAGACATGAAGACACACAAATTATGCACAAACTGATCACAAACCAAATAGAACCTTCAACTCCCAATCCCAATTTGAAACTGAAGAGTAGCATAACTTACATAACTTGTAACAAATAAATGAGGCATAAACTGCTCAGATATCCACCATCATGGCTTGGAATGTTTGGATTAGCTACCACGAAAGATTAGAACAGTTTTAGAACAGAACTGCCAGCAGCAATCTATATTTATGACTGCTAAACAAGAAATTCTTGTTATGTTGTGAAATTCCTCAGGTTGCGAACAAAATGGGTGCCATTGGAAACCTAGGGATTTTTCTAAAAGGGTATCTAACCATACCCAGATAGCTGCTTCTGGTGAGTCTAAGTCCAAAAGCTCCATAAAAAAAACATCCAAAAATGCCCGCATGCCATTCATGGGGATGTTCGGTCGCCATATTTTGGAATAGCAAAGGTTTCGAAAAGACTAAGAAAGCAAATTAGTTTGACAGTGTCTGTTTTCGTGCTGTACTTGAGATTAAAAATGAATGCTGACTAATTACATCTAAGTACACATCTAGCTAAAACTATATACTTATATCCAAGTACCATTCATCTGTCCATTATACAGCAAATACATGATATAAAATATACTGTCTATTGTCTTCATGTATATAAATATATATATATATATTGCCTTGTACCACTAGGGAATTATATGATGCCACTTGGACACCTCGGACCTCACTACACGTTGTCCCAACGTTCTTCACACCGAGCTTCCGTGGGTGTTTGAACATGTCAGCCGTGATCTCCACAACCCGATCTGCTAAGAAATACAGCCTTCCCGATTGAAGGGATGAAACCGAACCAAAAATCAAAAAACTTCTCATCCATCGGTCATCCGTCCCTTCTTTGTCTGGAAGGTTTTTTCGGGAAACAAATTTGGATCAACGAAAACCCAAGACGTCCGGCAAATTCTTTATCTTCAAGGGTCGTTTTTCGCATCTCCCTAGTCTTCCGTGAAATTTTGGAATGGAAATCTGGATAAGTTTTGGGGATTTGGCTCTAGCCGGAAAGTCCACTGACCAGCCAGATGAAATGATACAACAAGTCTGAAATGCCAGGCTGTTGTGATCAACTTATCTGTCCAAAACTGAGAAGTTCCATATGAATTTCATCCATGGACCTATGGAACTTGAAATTGTTATATCGATCGATACTGGATTCCCTGGAATTTCTGAAAAAAAATATCACAACTTATCCATCATTTCCTTCAAAAATGGACCCCTCAAGGCCGATGATCCCGAAACGCTGGGGTTTTGGTGTTTACATGTGTTTACTGAGGACCGGATCGCCAACGTGGATTTGAAACGCTGCTGGGTCCACCAACCTTGTCGTTGACTGCTTGAAGTAATCTTGTCCTGCTTCAAAAAAACAGCAAAATAATGAAAGTTGATTTCAGCTGCCCCAAGACATGAAACACTCCTTTTTTGAACTCCAATCAACTTGTGGAATAAAAGAAGACCTATCAATTGAACGGCGATTTTTATACAAAAATGGTCAGCTCCAAAAAGGGTCAAATGTCCAAGAGGTTTTTTTCAGGTTTCAAGCTTTTGAATGTAAAAATTTTCCATTGGAATGGTGTATCTGCTGACTTATATTCACCTATCAAAGTGGCCCAGGTTTGTAAGCACCAACTTGCAATCCATGATATGGGAAATGTCGGTATGTTCATGCCCCTTTCATGCAATTCATGATTGAATTGAAACATTTAAGAGGCACTCTCCGGTGTTTTGTCAGGACATTCAACATCAAGGACATCTATGGTGCAGCAGAAAAACACTCGTTTTCCAAATACAAGCTTCATCTATTGAGGTACAACTGTTCCAATATATCATTGAAATCTTCACAAAAGTAACCTACTACCAAGGTCATACCCCTCCTGCTGGTGCATTCTGGAAGAATCGCTTGTAGAGTTCTCTCCTGCACGGCACTAGCATCGGTGCTTCGTTATTGATTTTTGTTGCATGTTGTGGGAATTGTAAGAAAAGGACACATAGTAACTAATATTGTTTCTTTGCCTGGCAGAGGTTTCAACTGTGTGAATTCTGGATTTTGTTGTTTTTTGGTCAGTTCTTTCTCACAAAGAATAAGCGAGGTGTATGATCATATGCTTACATATCATATCACAATATACAATCGCACATGGCAAGAACAGGAGTCGGTCGATTGAAAATCCTATCTAGTCACGTACGATATCATTATATCGGAATTGAATAATGACTGTTGTTTTGTGTGTCAAGTACATCATTGCGTCTCCAAATGACTATTCCAAATGATGGTTCAAAGTAGCTATCAATCATCTTCCCAAGGTCAATCTGATTTGACCAAATGATTCATAAGTTGTGACGACAGAGGTTCAGCTAGCAACAAAAGAAAACGTGATTCCTTGTCCGCGCTCTTTCAGTTCCCATACCATCCATGTATGGTATGGTATATCATCTACTTACATTTATATACCATTTAAAAAAAAAGAAACAAATGTAAGTAAATATACCATACATGGATGGTATGAGGTTTGTTTCACTTTCAAAGAAAAACTAGCAGCATCTTCCAGCATCTGCTTCACCCTTCCCTGCGCACCGGAAAAAATTCACCATTTCATCGGAGAGCCCAGCGATGAATCTGAGTTCGCATCGTGGCATGGATAGGATGATTGTTTGATGGATGCTTTGACTGATGAATATAAATTCCTTCTGGCAACCACGTGTAGTCAAAACCACCTCATATTTCCGAATATTTGTTCTGCAGATGTCTGATGACAGTAGACATTTTACAACCCTTTACAAATCGTGCGTAATTTGGGGTTTCCCCGTGTCATAAGTTCCATGTCTGGAAAATTACCAACTCTGTTTCCACCGGATCCTCCAACAGATCAACAGGTCCACAGGAGGTCAACTGTCAACTGCTGGCGCAAGAAACAAGTCCAAGGCGTGCTCTTGTATCCGAGGCCTTCCCCATTGAGCCTCTCGTTTCAGGAACTGCCAGGAACTGGGCCGATTTTCTTCCCATTTCCCATTTCGGTATGTAAAAAAGCATCCCTTGCCGAATATTGACATGGCAAGTTGCTACGACATAGATGATGTCTTTTAAAAGATTGATGAGTTATTAAAAAAACACTGAAATGTTCGATTGGTTGAAGGATATCAGTATGTCGTATGTTAGTAACTTCTCAGTAGCCTCACCAAAAACACCTCTTTCTTATCCGCGTTCACTTCATTGTAGAAGTTGACTAACTTCCCCCCAAAAAATGGGTCCAATACTAAGCATGCCTATCTTGAAACCCGAATTTCCTTTGGAAGGTCCAAAACACATCTCGGTGAAGTAGAAATTCATCAATCCTCAGGAAGGTCCCTCACGACTTTACAAACCATTTACTTTGTGAGGTCGTTTCGTAAAATCAGGCTGATGTGCAATCATTACACACCATGGGACAATATTCAAATTATGATATCTCTTTACGGATTGTTTTCACATGAAAGCGGAAGGCGCGCCTCATGGTATTCACATGGATGAGTAGATAGTGTCAGTATTTATTGGTACCATTCTATACCAGTATATGAGTCATTTCCATGTGAATCTTTCCGGTATTCAAGTCTGATCAAATTGTAAATGATGACTTTACTGAGTAACATGTTTTTTGCGAATTCCCCAACACACTGCGACCTGGGTTTTAGGGTGATTCAGCACCTGTTCCGTCAGTCAGTAACTACATCGAGCAATCCCACGATTAACAATGAAGTAGACTAAGGTGAGCGTGGTCCCTTCTACGGTTTGACAAAGGTTTGATGAAAGATCGCCAACTGATTTGCTTGGTGCTTTGGGGCTTTTTGCTGCACTGTTTTGAAGTTGCCAAGTAAAAATCCTTTAGACTCATCGACAATCCACCTTCTCAGATCAGATCTGCCAAATGCTTGGAAAAATGCTTCAAAGATATTACCCTCTGATGGTTGTTTGGATTAACCATGGTAGAAAGCGAAAAGATCATCACTGATTACATCAAACATGCTGGTAATTCCCCCTTTATTGTCCTATCACCTTAGCTTATCACCAAGAGTCTCCTCAACCTGAACGCACCATCACACCCTTTGGGCATGGCTGCCGTTGCCTTCAACATTCGTTCAATGTTTTCCCATAGCCAATTCCATGCCACCTGGGAAGAAACCACCATCACCCCACAGTGCGATTCCAAGCAAAAAAAAAATACACTTTCAGAGTTGGACCATGTCTTTCTTATTGAGGATTCTTTTCTAATCTTCAGTTTTTAATGTGTGAAAACATCAAATCTGCAGTGGTTTTTGCAGATTCAAAGGTCAGACTTAGGGATAGGAATGAGGATTTGTTTGATTTATTTCCAGATGCTTTACAAGAAATTTGTGAGGCATATCATTGCTTGATTCATCATCCAAGGGCTTCACAACCATATGCGAGGGAGAATCCTGGAGTGGGCCTTTTAGATGAAAACTCTGCTCAAAACTAGAATCAATATGAATCAATATAGTATGATTCACTAAGTTGATCAAGAATTTCACCTTTTTCACCCTCATTTTTGTTGAAGTTGTCAAGTTGTCCCCTTAAAATCACATCACCAAATGGTATCCGATCCCTACATCCGATACCATCCTCCGTGCGCCTCGTGGTCCGTATCCCAATCTTTGGGACACAGGGAACGAAGCGTCGCCAGCATCACGGAACGAAACTCCACCAGATGAATGGAGGACTGTTGCGCAACAGGTCCAATCCGTTGAATACAGATCCGACACATCGGAAAAACATGAGTTGAACACGGGAACTTGGCCAATCTGAATCATAGTATACCATAAGTATACCTTGGGACCCTCCTTAGCAAACCTACTGGTAGCAAAGACTTGACATAGCTCTGTCGAACTTGAAACATGTTGA
>DF240908.1:1680-74180 GCA_000507305.1 Breviolum minutum Mf 1.05b.01 | reverse complement strand
AGGGAAACATATGAGCCACGAAAAAAAAACTTCTTACTTTCCATTCAGCTGTTTAATAGGCATCCTTATAATGGCTTATTATAATCCCCATATAACTTGGCAGTATAATCCCCTACACAACCTAAACAACCAGGGGCCCTTTTTTCATTGCTCATATCGAACCAAACATATCCCCCTTGATTTCCCTATGAAGCTACAGCCCACCCAAGCTTCAAGATGCTCAGGATCATCTCAGGTGCTTCTTGCCAACCACCCCCACTGTTTGTGGGATTTCATCGGAAGATACTCAAGTGGTATCTAAGGAAGCACAAGAGTATCTTCCCATGAAATGACTTGAGTATCTTTAACCCCTGCAAATCTGCCAAGTGGTATTTGGCCTTTAATGATACATCATCAAGTAAATGTTCTCTCTTTCATCCCTGCAAATCTGCGATTTGCCGCCACAAAACACCTAGGAAGATGTGTTTCTCAGATGATACCCTCTCTAATAAACTAACATGGCAAATGAAAATCCACTCTTTGATCATCAATTTGTAGGTGTATTTCTAGCTCATTGAAAATGCAGGTCAGTCAATTGTGTAACTGCATGACATCTATGGGGATCATCCCGAAAAAAAGCCTTACCTTTACCAAGCAACTCGAGCACGTGCCGAAAATCGTGGACCAAGTTCAGCCTCCATCCTGGGAGGTTTCACCATTGAAGGGGATGGAAGCGGAAGGCCTTCCTGCCCCCTATGTTATAGGTTTGCAAACGGGGTAGCCCTTTCTTATAAATTTCATTTCAATCATGAACAAATTGATCTTCTTCGATTTTCACACTATTTTTCATAGATAGGGTGCAAATCCTAAGTGGATACATATCCTGATGGCTCAAAAATGCTTTTTTGCAACGAAAAATCTCTTGGAAATGATGGATGATTTTAGGAAACCCACTGGATTGACGGGCCTCTTGTTGGAGACACGTCTTGCATATTTGTACCAAAGAAACCACAAATTTGGGAACACTTCATCATCCAATCATCCAGTGCGGGTCAGCCTTTGTAGCATTTTATATGGGCTATGTATAGACTCTGACTCTCTCTGCGTCTAACTCTATATAAACACGTATATATATATATATACACATATTCATATATATATATAATAAGTGTATAATATATATATATAGTTGATTCTATCTGTATATATTCAATATTACGTGTGTATATATATAATATATGAATATTTATGTGTATATATATATATAAATTGGTGAGTCTACAAATTTGGGTCCACATCATTTCATGTCCAGCAAAAGTTTAAGTCTTGCCATCGAGCATTTTCCGGAGAAAAAAAACAGCTTAGGCAGTCCTATGCACACCGAAGAATCTTCACAATACCAGGAGTGGTTTCCACACTCTCAGGCAAAACTCTTAGAAAATGCAACTTGACAGGTGCAACATGCAACCTGGGGGATGTCTTCAAATTCTCTCTCTCTCTCTCTCTATGTATCGGCATGTAACACAGCAATTTCAGAGCTGGTGAACAAAGCAATTTTAGAGAGAAAGGGGTGAGAACAAAACAAAAACTAAAAGAAGAAAGTGAGTGTTCAAAATCGTCAAGTCATCCCTGTATGTTGGCGCTCGTAGGGAATCATCTCACATGGCCTTCCTTCCTTCCTTCCGCGGGCTGCAGTGAGGATCATTTTTTGATAAATGCAGGTCAATCCCAGTCTACTGCCAGTACCACATGATGCTCTGAAAATTCTGTTTTTGTTTTCAGTTTCCCGCAAAGAAAGAAGCCCTGGCTCCATGTTAGCATCAATAACCTTGCTGCAAAATCCGGTTTCCCAACATTTTGGTTGACCACTCTCCGCCCTTACAACAGCTTAATTTACCATTCTAGACATACAGTACCTCCAGTGAAACTCTGTACAAATATTCCTAGGATAGTCAACCCATCAACCCTACGAATGAATGGACACCAACATCCTGCCACCAAGCAGCATGTCTATGGCCGCATCCCTAAAAACGTCCACATACGACGTCTTCACTGGTCGGTCAAGGTGTCCTGAAAGGAACCACATCAGGCCAGCAACAAAGGCCAGCAACACCCACAACCACAACCACAACAAGAAGAAGGACGTACTATTAAATACGAGAGAACACAATACAATACAGCAATGATAGCCGAAGTGTCTGAATGCAATCTGCTCAACTTCCGTCCTTGGTGCGGCGTGTGACACATCATGTAACGCTGTTTCTGAGCTCATTCATATCTTTTAATCTTTCATACAACCTTGAAAATTAACGGCTGGAACCTACAAATCACCCAATTTGAAGAAGGAAATCATCTTCCAAACCTCCATTTTGGGGACAATCTAAACTCATCACTTGGGTTGGTTTCACCCTGACGGTGGCAAAAACCCAAGCATCTTTAAGGCTGAAGGATTTCCCAGGCTTGCAACAACCTGAGCAGAAATGATGGACAATTCATACGACGCAAGCATTAGTTTGGAGAAAAGCATGAACAACTGAAAGGGTTGGGTTCATCAACACTACAACATCAAGAATTCGAAGTAGAAATATCTTGGAAAATAAATCGCATCACAAAAGTCGACACTCTTGTTTGCCCTCTTGTGATCCCCTAAATTTGCCTATTGTGAAATTACTAATTTCATGAGCTTCCAAAGTGACAAATGCCTGCACAGTTCAAGCTTTAGGAGACCAAATGATACATCAAATGTGAAGTGATCTTTATCAAAGTTGGGCCAACTTATAACTTCTGACCAGGAGAGGTCGCAATCTATCAAGGCGTGGAACAAAACTAGATCTCAACACCTGAAAGGGCATTTTGCGGGGATTTGCTTGCTAAACTCCATGATTCTTTACACAAAAACCACTTGGGGTGCGGTCGGCTGAGCTATGAATTGCCCAAATAGAATGCGAATGGATTCATTCCACTTGGTTTCAGCACCTTTCGCTATCCAAGTTGGCTTTTTGTTCTAAGTTTACTAGCTTTCCTAACGCACCCAAGCAAGCACTCAGAATCCCGACAGCATTGATGCCCAGAAAAAGGCGCAAATGTAGAACAGCAAAAGGAGAGACAAAGGCACCTGGAAACGGTTGATGGAAGAAATCCGTCAAACCAGTTGATATGGTAAATATCATATCATTTACAGCTGGTTGGTGGTTTCAACCCATCTGAAAAATATTACGTAGTCAAAATGGGAATCTTCCCTAAATAGGGGTGAAACTAAAAAATGTTTAAACCACCACCTAGACAGGTTTTGTGCATCCCAGGTGGTGCTTTGGGATTTCTGAACCATCAACAGAAGTTTCTTCAGTGCAACGTGGCAACTCACTTTACAGGGGTCATGATGAGTATCAACCCAAACTTCATGCACTATTCAGCGGAAATCTCTGAAAATTACCATACATTTGCAGCTTGTTTGATCACCCCCGAAAAGAAAAGTAATTTGATGATTCCTGCTTTGACAAGGCAAGAAAAATAAGTGAATCTAAATATCTTATGTCATGTGACATGTGAAAATTTTGGAATCTTCTTCCAGGACTGATAAAAGTCCATATGTTTGAAACTACGAATCCGTTGTGACCATAGACTTATTTGGTCCAATGATCCAAACATGGCGAACTCCAAAATTAACCCCATATGTTGGTCACAGATTGACCAAGTAAGAACGCAATGAACGCAATAAAATGCGCGTTTCCACTCCATGTGGATTGACCGTTAAGACTATGCTTGGCAACAGTCAATTCAGCCATAGCGAGTTCCGTGGATACCAAAAAAGGTGATTTTGGTAAAGGTGCGTCTGTTGAGGGCGTATCCAAGCGCAATGACTCATCCATCCTTCATACGTCTCGATTCCATTTGTAGTCGCATCAGGGGTCTGTAAATGCACATATAGATCATATACAGAGACACATACCGAAAATATCAGAGTGTCGTATAATTAAGCAAGTTCTACAATACACATATAGTCATATAGTACATATGTTCAAAAACAATCCCATCCACAATTAGGTCTTGATGCCGCTTCATTGCCAGGGCTCTATGCAGACTTGGGGAAGACTCCCACCAAGCATTGAGAATCATTTCACCCACCTTGCTTCAGAAAATTCGGGTGTTTTCGGGGTGTTGCATGAATTAAAACGAGGTTTCCGCAATGCCCAAGGTTTTCGAAACAACTGGAAATGCCTGGGAAAACAAAGGGCTGGGATGGAAAAAAGAACATCTGTAACCAACCAACCGACCAATCAGGTGGTCGGATATAGAATATCTACACTACAATGCTTAACAAATAGGCATCATTCCACATAAAAAACATTGCACTCTTGCTTTTTCGAAGCTTCTAGGGAGCACCTCAAGGATAAGTCAACAATCTCAGCACGGTGTTTTTGCTGATTCATGGCAAAATACCGGACCTTTTTGAAGAATCTAAGAAGTCAAATATCATGGTACCACATGGTACAACCGACATTCATCAACGACTCTGCCCAACAAAGTCACACAGCTGGATGATGTATGAATCTCCCCCCAAAGACTCAGCCTCACAGACCCTGTGATTGGAAGAGTACAGATACCACATTTTGAAAGAGATAAAATCCAGAGATTCTCCTGGAACTTGTCCAGAGAAGTACAGCAACAAGCTTCCATCGCTACATCTGTCTAGTCTGCCATCTATCAACCGTTCGTGACCTTACTGTATACTGAGTACTCAGAATCTTTGGATAAACCCCCCAAGTCGGACGATTTCACCAGACCCTCCAAAAAGGTTTTGTCAGTTTTGCTCCTTTCGGGCACCAAAAACATCACCAAAACATCCCCTTATGCGCTGCCAAAATCTCAAGGTACATCTCAATACCAAGCAACAGCTTCTTGTGAAGCTGCATGCGCCAAGAATGTTTGCCAGGCTTGTTGGACTTCAGTAACCACCTCTGCGGGAAATTCGACTTTGTCCAGACTTTGGTCGTAGACCACCTGAACGAAGTGGCTGCTATTGGCAATGGGCCACCAAAAGAGGCACCGTTTTTTGAATCACTTTGAAGCATGAAAAAACCTTTCCAAGCTTGTCAAACATGTGCAAAATATATGTTTGTTTTAAAAAAAAACTGCAGCTATCGAACATCCTTTGAACAAACTGTTTCTTCATCTTTCGGCAATTTTTCGACCCTTTGATTTTATCGCCATCTTTTGTCGAGCCGACCATCCACCACCCGATGCTGCTGCCTGGTATTTCTCTAAAGCTGCGTCTGCTTCCACGACCTCCTCCTGCTCGTCTTGGGAACCTCGTTCCGAACGTCCTGCGAAAAAATGGCAGGTGAATCGATAGGAATATATTGCTGGTTGGTGGTTGTAGTGGTTTCAACCCATCTGAAAAACATGAGTCAAATTGGATCATTTCCCCAAGTAGCGGGTGAGAATAAAAAATATTTGAAACCACTACCTAGATTGGGCCCTGCCTAAACACTGGTGAACCCAGGATAGTGAAGGTTACTCTTGTTGGTTCCCTTCATAAAAAATAGGAATGGATTGTTTACCAACTGTTTCAGGGTTTTTTTGGCAACCGCAAAGAATGTAAGAAAAAGATAGAAAAAGTATCAATGGAAACCAGTGTCGGAGATCTGCTTGGTACCAGTAGATGCAAATTATAGCGAGTTGAATGTCCAAACATGGCGTTTGGTGCAGAAATGTTTATAGTGCCAAGAACATGATTATTTCAAACAAATTGCAAAAAATGGAGTAAATGTATGTAAATGTAAAGTATTCCCATCTGATATGATCACTCCAGAATGATTTTGAGATTGTCCTTACCCAACCGAGGGATACTGAAGGCAATTCTCCTACTGCACTTCTCACCAAACCCCCGCCAACCACTCAGTCCTTCTGCGTCAAGTGCCTCCGCCTCTTCTCCCTCTTCCACATCCTGTTGGTCAGTTTGACCAGATTAAGAAGTAAAAAAACAAGTTCCCCGGAGCTTCAAAAATCATGATTCACCCAATCTAGGTTTCTCTGCACCCTTGAAAATTCACGGCTAAACAACCTGATTTATCACCTGTTTATTTTAAAGGAAAATCATCTGAACCACCAAACCTTCAGGACTTTGGGTTCCAGCCGTTCATTTCCAGGGGCACCCCGAATTTTTTTGGGGCCAAGCCGAGTCTACGACAATCCCTCTGCAAGCTGGGTTTTCGGTGGCGAAGTTTTCCCCGAACGGGTCAAAGGTGAATGTTTCCAACGAAAAAAACATTGAGATACACCTTGGAAGTTTTTTTCTGCTCGCCCCTGTGGTTTATTATACCTAAACAACCAGGGTTTTTGTCATTGCTCAATTAGTTGTGAAATAGCAAGCTTCAACCTTCAAACACTCCCAACATCACAGCTTCGTTGCGGCATTCTTGTCACCGTTGAAAAATCTGCCGAACCAGGACGGATAAAAGCAGTGAAATAAGGACCAATTGGAAATAACTCCTGTAGTCAGCCAGTGTTTGCTCATGAACGGCAATTAGCACCGCGTTATTTTTTATTGACATCATTGGATCACCCAACCCACCCCAACATTTCCCCAGAATGGCCTCTATAAAATCGGTCTCTTCAATGTCCTCGTCATCCATTACTTGCGGCTCTGTCCTACAATTATAGGGGCGAGCCGAAAAAAGTCCTCCTGCAGCAACGACGGCAACGACGCATCTGATGCTATGCAAAGACCGGCCGGGTCACCTTCCCAACCCAAGAATGTAGGTAGTTTCTGAGATTTGAGGTGGCTAAGCTGGATAATGTCCCTATGAAAAAGAAGGATTCACCATTCAGACATACAACTGCTGACATAGACAGGGCATCTACATGTAAAACCCTTTGGGGTTGATGCTCCGAAGTTATATGACCTGGATCAATACGGTACATCTTTCAACCCCAACCCCCTTGCTTTGACTTCAAAAGTTTAAAACATCATCCTGTGTGTGTGTGTGAGTTTGGTGGGGTGTACTTACACATTACATGCATGGTTTTTATCATTGAAATCTAAGAACAAAAATACAACTGCAACCAGGATAATAACCAGGATATATGTTTTCACTTAATATAAACTAAATTGGATCCTACGTACATGTCAAATGGCGTACAGCTTGGTGGTTTGGAATTGATGCAAAAAAAGTCGAATTCCAAAGCATCAACGCCTTTCAAAAAATGGATTTTTGTCGCCAAACTTTTGACAAAATCCAAGAAACCAACTTGAGATTCTAGAAATTTCAACATCTTGGTTCAAGCTGTTGACTCACTGTTTTTTCCCTTGGGTCTCTTACATCCCTAAACCAAATATCTCCAAGAAAAAACATCAGAAAACCCTCGAAAATCCGCCCAACCGAAATCAGGTGCCCGTACTCAAGTCTGCTTCCGAAATGCCTAGCACGCTATCCTCCACGAAGCTGTCAAACTTCATCCCAAAATGATGCTGAAAATTCATGGCGGGGTCGACGAGGAAAGGAAACGAGATTTTTCCAGATGATTTGAGTGACAACCCGTTGGATGGAACCCAGAAATCATGGGTTCCACTTATACCAGGGTAATACTGTCCATCACCAGTTGAGGTTGGTAGTTTATCTCATGATTTACGACGAGTTTTTAAAAACATCCAAACGGTGGTTGGGAATGGGATTTCTGAACCATCAACAGCAGTTATACCAATCACTTCTCCAATAATGCTAAGTATATAAAGGGTTCAAGTCCAAACTCTAGAATTCTTCTTCTGTCAAATGTTTGTTGCCAAAAAAATATGCAGTATGCCAATTTTTACCCAGGCAACAAACATTTCAATCATCAAATCTCGTTGCAGCTCCTTGCGGTACAAATCTCGATGCCAAACCTGAAGATTTCAGGTTCATTCTGAGGTCGTGGAATCTGCTAGATCCAAGCAAGATGAAATGATGATGACATAATGATATTCCACACATCACGTGATTTCATGACATGATATTCTTTTACAACACACGATATGTGAGCGAGATACACACACATTGGATAGGTCTCAATACTTTGTATAATATCATATCTTAGACTCTTAGGCATACATCTACAATCAACTAAAACTCTGGAGACTCCGTCTAAGCCTAGGCCTCTCTAAAATGATCTAAAACAGTTTAAATCACTCTAAAATCAATAATTGTTGATTTTGCACCTCTTTTTCACTTCTTTACCTTTAGAGCCGTGAAAAGAGCAATGGGACATAACTTTTTACGACCTACCTCCCGCGCGACCCTCTTTGAGAGTGGGAAAAGAATCGCAAAGTTTCCTATGTCCTATGACATAAATCAACATCAACAAATACTCTTGTCTTGAGGTTGATGAGACATGTGTAGTCTTCTGCAATTCTTCCCTTGATGGAATTGGCATGGATTGGATTTGCTCGGTGAAAATTTAGTGGATGCAACTTGCAACTGTCCGGTTCGAACACCTGGATCTCTTCATCTTTGGAAAAAACAAAAAGAGACATACATCTATATATATATGTACACATATATATATTATCAATATAGTTGTCTGAAAATACATAAGACCTTTCATCTTTATATATCTATATACATATATAGACAAATATGCGATAATCTATAGGAATGGTACCCAAGACCTTCCAATCCATTTCCCTTTCAACGAAAATATCACACCCGAACCTCAAGGTACAACGCCTCTTGAAGTCGCGCCTGGGGACAACTGAAGTGGTGGTAGCGAGTGCCCTAAAAGCCCCTGATGAAGTGTGATGATATATGATAAAGTATAATTATGACAAATATCATGATATATGAAAAATTATGATTCTGACGTGACAGTATAAATAAATATATGTATGATATGACAAAAAGAATATAAAAGAATGATCGTACATCGAACAACTGTTGTTGTTTACCGTGGCAATATCTTATGGACAGTTTGTACGAAGCATGGCTTAGCTGCGGGTGAATTGCACTTCGATAGCGATGCCTTTCCAATTTTTGTTGGATATCACAGAATTCAAAACCAACAACCTGGTGAAATCATGGAACTCTAAGGGTAACTCCCCCCAATGCCACCCCCACACAAGAAGTAAGGCCTTATCAAATTGGTTCTTAACCGCCATCATCCCCTTAGATTTCCATGATGAAAGCAGTGGCTGAATTTGCGCCTGCAATTCATCAAAGGTGGATTGCAAACTGTAAGCAGCAAAGGAGTGTGGCATTGCAACTGTAGCCTGGCAATGGAACGTTCAACAGATCTGGAGGAGGTGAGGATGGGTAACTACAAAAGAAACAGCACAAGAAATTAGGTCCAAGTTCATGAAACACTTGTCAGATTTTGCAATTTATGTTGGATCTCTGATAGAGATGTACTTTTTCCAGAAATTCTTTGACATTTGTCAGCAACCTTTTTGCGTTTGGCGTTTGGACCGTTTGGAAAAAAAATCTCCACCTTCTTCCTCACAAGGTTGGGCCTTGCAGTTGGATGTGTCGGTTCGAAATCTGAGAAATTGACGTTCCAGGTCCAATGGAAAAGAAAAAAGGGAAAGGATTGTTGTTATCTAATCGTAGAAGATCATGAAAAACAACTTCAGTTGATGCATGGATTCATAGATGATTAATCATGATTACCTGAATGGTCCAAGGGTCTGAAATTTGAGCCTCTTAACCACCAAAAACAGACCTGCGGGCTGAATATTTGACACCCTTGGAGGGTCTAGGTACATGTTTCATTTGTTTCATTTTTTGAATCCACGAGGTGCAAATCGTCTTGACGAATGAACGTCTCGATCATCCACCCCCACGGCACCACAAAAAAAATAGAGGTATTCACATATAGTTGATGGTTCAGAAATCCTGCAGCAGCTGATATGGCAAATATCCCATATGCCATATCCCATTATTTACAGGGCTTCATAAATCCCAGGTGGTTATGAATGGGATTTCTGAACCATCAACAGTACTTTTTCTCAAAGTTGGTTGAAACTTGGCTGAACTTCTGGATTTACAATCTCATCGGCCGAAGATGAATGGTAGGATAGGTGTGCATAGGCGCATAGGCACCCGCGCGGCGTGGTGCGGAAGGGCCGTGGTTGTCCCAAGGGCCTTCCCACATTGGGTGATGGTGCGTAGTGGAAAGGAGATGAGAGAGGTTTAGGGTTTCATGCCTCAGTGCCTTACAGATTTCAAATTGCTTGACACCCCCCGAAAAGTAACATGGAACCCCAAAATTGGCTGGTTTTTCGGGGGTGTAATCACATCCCTGATCCAATCATTGAAGTTTGCCATGGACGTTTCGAAGGCCAAAATCAATTGACACTTGTCCAGAAAGAAAACCGTGTCATATCATTTATCAAGTCGGTTTTAAATATGTTTCAAACGGTGATTCTGAACAAGAATAAACATTGCCCTTGGGCTACGTACTTTTGATGGACAGAATCCTGCCAACACCAGTTGAAACACCTGGACCTAAATATCCTATGAATTACTGTGTTGCAATCATTACAAATCATTACAAGTCGGGCAGAATTTTTGTCGATGAAGGAGGCTTTTTGATCCAGCCAGTCTGGGAGAAACACATCAAAGTCTTGATCCAAGTAGCGGATAGTTGTAGCTCACAAAGACGTTGGCTCCCCTTTCTGTGAGCCTCACACCATCCAGGGGAGAAGGGGAATAGAAGGGTTGCATCTGGTAGAAATTGACGCAATTTCAGCCCCTTGAAACACATGCAGCCTGGTATACACCGTGATTTCACGGAAGCCAGTTTTAGAGGCTCAACTTCAAGAATGGAAAGCCTTCCGAGACTTCTGTTTGTCGGCTCTGACTCATGTCCACTTAGAAAAAACAAATCTACCAGAATCGCCACCAAAGTCTCAAAACTGCAAAAAAAAAAAACAGACACCTTTACAACTAGATCTGAAGTCAAATCCCAGAGGTTTCAAAAAACTACCAGTCATGATTTTGCCCTCGGAACTACGTTTTTTTGCTCCAGGGGCCCAGTCAACCTCATCTCCCGGTGCTTGCCTCACCGAGCGGATCTCAATGGAGAGACGCCAATGCCTGCCGAGACGCATGACGGTAGATTTTGGAGGATGGCTCCTAGCACTGCATCGCTCCTCCCCAAAATCATCACAGGCTATATGAATTCTGATGGATCAATTCCAACACTACCAGTCACCAGTTGATACCATAGGGTACAGTGATCATCTCCAAATTGACCCGTGTTTTTGAGCAATACCGATTCTTGTCCAACTGTACAGTTGGGACCCCGGTCACTTAATTTTCAAATAGTGTCATTCTGAAAGCATGTTACATCTTGTGGAAAGTGTCAATCTCATGGAATCGTCATCTTTCATATCAATCATGGGTTCCACTTATACCAGGGTAATACTGTTGATCACCAGTTGAGGTTGGTAGTTTATCCCATTCTTTACAGGTTTTTTTTACATCCCAGGTGGTTGGGAATGGGATTTCTGAACCATCAACAGTAGCAACAAGATATCCACTGGCGTCGTGGATAAGGGTGCTGATACGTCCAAACGCCTTGGGACCTGCAGCAGTAAACCCCGCATACGACGTTTGTGTGTCAAACCATGTTGTCTCTAAGAAACCTTACAAGGATGATATGTGAGACATCCTACTGCAACGACAGGTCAACAGGTTCAAAACATCATATTTCTACAGCAACACTGAAAGATCAGGTTTCGAAACCTGAAGCCGTAGAAGTATGATTTGCTTGGTGAAGAAGGGAGAAGGATTGCTTGACCCCTTGCTTACCCTCCAGGGAATTAACATATCCCACCTTGGGAAGTTCGGAAAATCATCTTCAAAATGCCATTTTGGGGGGGATATGTTAGTTCCCTGGAGGGTACTCTTTCTCCCATGAGTCTCCAAATAGTCATTTTCCACTTCCGTTATTGTTAGAGAAAGAGTAATGCTCCCTTAAGATCCAAGACTCTGGGATATTTCCGGGATGCCACTCATCACCCAGGGATCAAAAAGGGATCCCCATCCAAATTCACCCTTCACAAAACCCCACGATGCCATCTTGGGAAGGGGGGATGGCCTGATACTTCCGCAAATCCTGGAACTTTTTTAACAAAAGGAAAATGTGTAAAAATTCTCTCCAGTAGACTACTAGTTGGTGGTTTCAAGCCATTTGAAAAATATTAGTCAAATTGGAAATCTTCCCCAAGTAGGGGTGAAAATAAAAAATATTGGAAACCACCAACTAGACTAGGTCTAAAAAGCACACATCTGACAAATGAAGTAACTATCAACGAATATCATTGATAATGATCTGCGGTGGGCCACAGTGATACCTGGGGACTTCAACCATACGTCCTGAAGGTGATGTATATCGTAGGAATTGGAACAAATCATCAAAAAATGATATCTACGTATACTTATCTTGTATGTATATTATTAGATCTTATGTTTGCGTCATCATCATCATCATCATCATCATCATCATCATCATCATCATCATCATCATCATCATCATCATCATCATCAAGAATCTTCATCAAAAAAGGTATCACCCACCTCGTGACCTAGTCTACAAATATACTCAAATGATCAATACCATTCACTCCTCACCATTCACCGGGCGCTTTCGGGCCGAATACCTGGGCCCAACAGCTAACAATCGAGAGCCTGGCTAACCAGATGGGATCATGGGACACTGGGGGCATTATGGACTCAAAAAAATCGCTTGGATCTACTCCCAAGGCCCCAGGATGCAATCGTCACCACCAGGATTACAGTACTACATTTCTTAGGGGTCGGGGATCCTAAGCTAAACCTTCATTTGCCACGACTATGGCATCTTGGGGTGGTAGATCCAAGGCAATGGTACCTTTCCTTGATGTTGATCCCATCTTTATTGAGGGGGTGTATATCCCATAGCTCCCAGATGTGCTGTTTTTTTCTATATGTTGACTCATCTTTGAAGGTGAATGTAGCTATTGTAATTGTACCCTCTCAAACACGAAGATGACTATGGAAATCACACATTCTCAACGTGAAGTGCATCTACAAATGGTGGATGCATCACTGCCATGTGATGCATAACCCAAGGGATTTTCCAGAGGTGTGTCTACCCAAGAGCCCCTTCCCACAAATCCAACCACTGCGGTTGGGGAGAGTTCTTGGGTCTCAAATTTTGGGGGGCATTCAGCGTTATAGCAAACCCCCCAAAAAAAAATATGATGCCCATCTATAAATCATGACTGGCATGCTTGAACTGTAATTATGCCGTATGCTGTGGGTGGATGTGGATTTTGAACTTTGCACTGTCATCAATGTTGGACATTCTGAAGGTTTCGAGGAGACACCAACCAAGTCAAAGCACCACTTGAAGATACTTGAGCCACGAAATAAAATCCTCTTGCTTTCCGTTATACTTGTTGTTTAATAGGGATCCCTATCATAATGGTTCATTATAGTCCTCACGTAGCTGGGTAGGATCTCATCCCCGAAAAATACACTAAAGAACCAGGGTTTGATTTTTCATGGCTCACTTGAAGCATTGTGTTGATTACCAGCATGAACTAATTACATCCGCCCAAAACGGCCTCATCCCTCAGGCCTTTCTCCCAAATGTCCAACTCCCCACGTGTCCCGTTGAATGGAGGACTGTTCCTTACCTTGGTGTTGTTGGTGAAAACCGATGGTGTGACACTTAAATCTATGCCTTCAGAAGCCCCTACCAGTCAAAATCAAATACTGCGTCTGGTTGTGAAGTCATAGGGCCATAGGGCTATCAGAAGCCCACAGATTGATACAAGTCGCTTAGCATTTTGAGAAGAAATCCACCATTCATCTACACTGTACAGATCTAAGTGCATCACATCAATCCGTTTGAGGGTTGCCAGAAATGGCAGTCCTGCGTAGAGTGAGCTACCCATGAGATCCCCCCAGATGTCTCGTTTGATGGAGAAATCACCAGGAAACACCAACCTAATTCCTGTAAAACATCCGTGACAAATACCAACCTATTCTGCCAAACACAAAAAACATCTTCTTATAAAGATCCTCTCAACTTCAAACCATGGCAATCTTTCTTACGAAAAAAGAAAAAAAACTTTTAGAGACTGCAAGTTCCTATCCACCCATCCACCCATGGTAACTGCCTGCTTCCAAGTCATTTGTAGGACCACAGAACACCTCCAAGAGAGGCTGCTTGTCACTGCTTTCTTGCTCCGGATCAAACAAAATTGGAGAACCACAAAAGATCCCGACTTGCAATTCTACTATAAACGTGTCTGCATGGAAAGGAACATCATCTAGATATGTATGTATATATATATATATGTACATACTTACGTATATATATATATATATGATGATGAGGATACTTACAACTGTAGAAATTCTACATAGCAGAATACAAGAGGATGGTAAATGCATCTCTGATGAGCTTTGCTTCAAGATCTACCAAGCGGTGATATTGCTAGGCTCTCAGCCGTACCCAGCCCTCTGCTCCCCTCTCTTGTTTAGGCCAGCTTGAAGCAATAGATTCAATGGAACTTGTTCAAGCCACATATCTCAACTCACCAGTCCTTCGTTTGCTCAAACACCATGCACCCACACAATCGAGACACCTCTGCCGACACTTCGGTGGAGACAGTGTCAACGTTTATGGCTGCCAGAAGATTGGACCTTGAGAAGGGCTGTTCAATGATCAAGCCAACAAGAAACCATCAGAAAAGCCTGAATTGTGGATATGTTCAGATGTGATCTTGATGTGACCCGCAGATGAGTTGACCATGACACGGTGAAAATTGGTTCACATGTTTGCTCAGCAGTCATCCTAAACCGGCCAACTTGAAAATATTGATCAAGTAATTTCTGCTTTTGGACGGCATCATTGGGCAGTCTCCAATTCTCCGATTTTTGATTTCATACATCCCATCAAGAGGGCTTCTTCCATGGGAGATTAAGATTGGAGAGATGGACTTGATCCAAAGCAAAGATGGGTGCGAACATCGTCCCAAAGACTGAAAAGACTATGACCAAGCTTTCTTTGCGCACTTGCCTTTCCCTGCATTTGCGATCAGAATATGTCTTTTTCATACAAGACTGTATGCCGGCCTGCACTTGTAGTTTCAAAACATTTGTTCTTGTCAAATTTTGTCTACTTGAGGGCTCAAAATGATTCACCCCGCTTTTTGATGCGTGGAATTTCAAAATCAGTTTACGCCCGTATAGGTCATGTATAACAAACCCCACCCCCAAAAGGGACATTCATCGCAAACTCATTTGTGAAATTCCAATCCCTTTATCGGGGATATAAACATCACAAAGGCATAAATTCCAATTTTGCTCAATTCCAAAGCCAGATATTAGATATCCAAGTAAAATAACAGTCCGGCCGTCCACACCCCCGAAGTTTTCATAAAAAGTCTAGTCCCCAAAAAAAGGAAACAATCGGACCTTCCAAGCATCCATTTCCATGGGGGGTTTTAGCTCCCAGTCGATGGTCGGAGCTGAGGTCTCCCACATCTCCATAGGAATCTCCACTTCACACCTGGAGTTTTCCAGTTGAGTCAAGTTGGATGTTTGCCAAAAACCACCTCAAAAGGGACTTCCAGAGATGAAAAACCGAAGAGTTGATGTTGATGTTGCTATGATATTTGATGATATTTGATGAATCTAATTTTATTTCATATGGCATTCCTTAAAATTTGAGGTAAATCAATCTAAATTGACAAATTGATGTGTTTGATTTGGACCACTTTGGAGCAGATGTTTATTCGTTGGCATAATTGAAGAGTTCTGGAACTGCGTTTTACGGTTTTATGGTATTGTTTGTTCTTCCCATTGGAAACTTATCAAAACACTGTGGCAGCGGCGCATCATCCATCTGAAGGCATACCTGAACGATTTCGATTTTTCGATTTGCACGGGCCAAAGCATCAATCCAAAATGGTGTGCCTAAACCGTTGGTTTCAACTCCTGGTGGATTCTCTACGGTTTTGTCTTCCTCAACTCTGATAGCAAGTGAAGCCAAGAGTTGACCATTGATTCAAAACAAAATCTCGAAAAGAAACTGTCATGACTGGTCAACCAACCCCCCCCCCAAACGAACCCCCCTCAGAAATAAGGGTTTGAAATGTAAGGCCTTATTAAGGGAAATCAATGGTTGATTAGTAAATTTGACCATGACAACCAAGCTGTTGTCTATCTGTAAGTCGCCATTGAATCGCTCCCAACGACCAAAAATCAATGGATGTTGATAGTTTCCGGTGCCTCTACAATAGACATCCTCACAACGTAGATGTTTTTTGCTGGCCAAAAAATAAACGTAGCTTGTTACATGACTTCCCACATCCACAAATCCAACGTCCTCCCGGCGAAAAAACCTAAGGATCTGACATGCAGAGTGGATAACGCCTGGTTGATTTTTTCTTCAGGTTCTTCCAGCAGAAAGTAGTTATGACATGTTTTTTTCCGCATAGATTCAACGGTTCAACCTATATTGACATATACCCTCCGGTAGACTAACATGGCAATAGAAAATCCCCATTTTTAATAGGGAATACATCTTCAACAGGTCCATTTTCCATTGCCATGTTAGTTTACCAGAGGGTAGAGGTTGCCAAAATGGAAGGCTTCAAGGCCCCAGGTAGAAATGACAGGATCGATCAGAGCCCAAGACCGACCAGCAAAAAAGATTTCTCCAGGTTTCTTGTTCAGCATGGATTTGTTGCAACTGATTTTCTGCTATCTAAAAATGGGATATTATCCTTAGCAAATCCCGAAATTGTTCACACATGAAACCCCCCTTAAATAATGCTCCCCAATCAAAAAAAAGTTTGGAGAAACTTTTTATACAAAGATGTGAAAGTTTTTCAAAATGTGGGAAATATTTTTCCCGTAATATAAAGTCACTACTTTTTTGTAATACATGCTCTGAACCCACCTTCATTTGCTTATTTGATGACCTCCGGTAACAACCTTTGATGACCCAGTTTTTTCATCTCCACCTCTTGAAGATCTTCCCAGCTGTCGACCAAGGGAAACCTGCCGGTTTCGGATAGCCGGAAGCTTCATCCTGAGGTTTCCAAACTGCATGGTTCAATTATCCATACATATTATCATATACGGAAATGAGGATACATTCAAGGGATGTCTACGTATATATATATATATACATATTCAAACGATCTCATTACATATTATGAAGATTTGTAATATAGTAAAAAATAAGATATGTGCATATTACAGAATCCTTTCAGAAGTAAGGTTAATTGTAGCATATAACAGTTGTTCTCCGATCCCTATAATCCCATAAAGTTCTGGATTTCATCAGCCTTTTTCCAAAGCCTTTGGAAGCCCCACTGGTATTGAACCTTTGGTAGCTCCGACCTGGAGAAAATCGATGAGTTTTTTTTGTGATGCAAGGGAAGATGTGTTGGGAAAACAAAAACGCTGGAAAAAAAAGGATATATCTGCTCCAAGTTACTTTCAAACCTTCTAAAAAAAATCAAAGGGAAAAACTTATGAATTCCATTTGTCTGTTGAAGTCCATGTTCATCCTCTCACTCAAATGAAAACCCTGAAATTCATCATAATCATAAGATATCATAAGTTGATCTGAACAAACCTAACTTTCAACCATGTTTCCTTTCATTTCAGCTCCCTGTATTGAACCACGGTGGACATGTCATCACTAAAAATCCTTCCCCCCAACTCGGTGGCCTCATGGAAAGGTCCAGGAAGCATTCTACCTCATCCAAGGTTTTAAGTGGAAAAACTCAAGCAGCGTTTAGCTGGCTTAGGTCACCACCAGGCAATTCAAAACCCATGCTACTGGCTGTCCCATTTTCAGGGGCAAACATGCCGGGTAGTTTCAGGGAGAACCTAATATTAAAAAAATATCCGTTACATTTTACTGAAAACGCCCATGTGATCTATCCACTGATTTCACCGCCTGTTTGTTGGCAGAACTTGTCTTAACCCCAAGAGTTCCATCGAATCCTGAGGGAAGTTCGTCAATTGGATCCCTTGACAACCATCATTCACTCGGAGATATATCTCCTTTCGTAAATTCCAACCATTGATTCTTAGAATTATTTTTTGATCCACGCCCATCAATATGCATATGATTATGTCATATATGTAGATTTTGTATGTACATATATATATATATCATATGTGATAATATCATAAATATACAATTCATCATGTTTTTACCGCTCTTTTCCCTGGGTAATTTCGGTTCAAGAAAGCCCCAAAGCCGTCGTTTTTCTTTAAAGACACACACCAGTGACTTGAGGCTTCCCACACTATCAAAACGCAGGTGTAGACCTGAAGTTGCATTCGTCCTGAGGTGACCAAAAGGCAACTCACCAGTGGGAGGGAGGGGAGGGAAAGGTAGTTGAAATCCTCATGATTTACCAATGTTTTTAGGACCATCCCATCCAAAGGGTGACCTTGGCCAGGAGTTCTGGTTGCCTTCTTCCCAGCTATGGCACTCACGTGACCGTCGTCCTTGAGGCACTTAGCTCCTGGGCCAATTGCCTGGAACCTGGCTGTCAAGTAAGAGACTGTTGGATGGCAACGGAAGATGGCAACTTAGTGAGGCATGGCATGGTATGCACATATCATATATATATGCTACATTTGCATGTATGTCAGATATATAAATCTATGTATATATATATGTATATACCTATATGTGAACTGACATAGATATACAGGATATGTGTGTGTATGCATCTGATGGATGCACCCTTCCTATGTGTAGAATGTAAGACTAAACTGGCTCTGAACATCATTCCAAATTGAAGCATCCCATTCTTGCTCTGGCCGCTTGTAGATGCCAATGCAATCGAAACCATCCGCAGCCTCCCCATTTGTTATGTCATATTTGATCTTGGAGATTGCATTCTAAAGTTGGAGTTAAAAAAATGAGTACAGAGATTTTTTTAGACAGACTGTATACCTAGACAATGATGATAAACTACCAATCCTACTGGAAAAAATCCATGGATCCTCTGAGTTTTGAGGCAAATCTCCCAACATGGAATGGAGTATTAGGACCAGTTGAGTTGAGCCTTCTGGCAGCCTGAGCGTTAGCTGAAAAGCCTCCGAGGGCCTGGGATTTCCGTGAACCAAAACTGTCTTGGTTCAGCTTTCCGAGACAGTGCCATGTATTTTGACAGTGGTATTTTATTACGCGTTATACATACCCTCCAGGCAACTAACATATCTCCTTGATAAGGCATGTTTGAAGATGATTTTCCTTTTCCCAATGTGAATTATGTTAGTTTCTTAGAGGGTACCTCTCTTTCAAAGATATCAGATCCACCAACTCATCCTCTTCAAAGATACCGGATCCACTTTTCCGGGGCCAACATTCTTAGAGAGAGAGAGAGAGAGTTGAAAAAGCTACTGGCAGACTTGGAGTCGTTGAAAAAGTGAGGGGAAGGTAGTGGAAACAAAAAAGTCATGATTCATTGACGCCACAATTTTTTCATATCCACTATACTGATACATCCATCTGACGATTCATTGGTATTCTACTGAAGACTGAACAAAGTGGATTTACGAATCGTACCTGTGAATCCTGATTCTAGATTCCAAATTATTCTTGAAGTTAGATGTTTTTTGGGAAGGCACTTAATCATCCTAACCAACCATCACTTGATGGCAAAGATTGGTTCTAACTTCGATCCTTAAGAACAAAGAAGTTCAACCCCTCTGTGCCAATTTTTGGCTAGTTGTCCACAAAAATTCACCCCCCAAAACAAAAACTTGCAAACTTCAAGTTGTGAAAAGAATGGAAAAAAACCTACTTCAAATTCATGTAGTCCTGTCTTTATCATAAACGGCCATCCTTGGATTCCAAAAAACCACCAGGACCTCACAAAACATGAAAATAAAAATTGTCAACCATTCCAACCCACCAATTAAACATTCAACCTGTTCATTATCTTCATGATGATTGTTACATGCCGTATCTTTTGGGGGATTCCCATCCCTTTCAGGTATTCAGGATCGACTTCACGGCCAATCTCACGCCACCAACCATATACCCCTCCCGAAGTTTAACAGCGAGTCTACCCCTGAAAAATTACCCAAACCCAATAGGAAAGGATCGTCTCCCAACCATCATTGTTCAGGGGCGAACTGTTAAACTTCGGGGGGTGTAAACGTTCCTTCATAGACATTTTTGATCATTCATCAACTTGAATCCAGTTTTTATTCAAGTTGAATCACTAACTCAATATTCAACCAAAACCCCACAAACGAAACACAAAAACATTATGGGGGTAAATTGGTAAATCCTTCATCTAGTTGGTGGTTGAACCAACCCATTTGAAAAATAGATTTGATCATAAAACCCGAGGTATCAGGGTGAAAACTCAAAAAGAAAAATATGGATCAAACCACCTAGTCATGGAGAAATCCATTACTCGACTGCAACCGGCCCAACCTCATCAGTTGAGAAAGATCCACATCAACCTGATGAGAAAATGTCTTTTGTGGTTTTACGCTGCGGTAAAAACAACATCAAAGAAAGATTAGTTGAGGTTTGACATGTGCATAAGGCATATATGCAATTATATATCTAACAGTTACAGTTTTGTGAATGTTTGTTGTGATAGTATGATCTTTAGAGAGAAAGAAGAGAGAGAGAGAGAGAGAGAGCTATCATATTCCCGAGGTGGGTGCGCACGATTTTAAGACTAGCTACAATTGCCACGGACATGGGTCAGTTTTTTCTTTTTCTCAAATGGATCCCTGGTTTGATGCTTTTGATGAATTGGGAAAATCGCATCACTTTGCTAGAAGGGTATGGCATTTGATGGCTAGATCAAGATAGGCAACTGGTTCAACCACGCACATGGCCGCACAATCGAATGATCTGCGCAACTATCGGTTATGGCTCTGTGAGCAAGAAGTTTATTCAACATCTTGACAGAAGAAATCCTGGACCAGGCAAATATGGCGAATTGGTAAAAACATAGACCACTAGGTGCAATCATTCATCATGGGCTTCTCCTTCCAACCATCCTTCTTGCTCGACTTGTCTGATGATCCCACTGACTACAGCATAGTGATGACAAGTACCATTCTGAGTAAAGTCATCTACTTGTCATAGTTCTTACTCTTATCCACTTGATAAATACGAAAAAATATGATATGATGACCCAGTCAGACACACTACGTGCAGGGCCTCTTCCGTTGCAATCGTCAAATCGATCAAAGTCAGAGTGATCTTCACTGTCGTCCCACTACCGCCTCTTGAGACTTGCAGTGATTGGGAGAATGGGTTCCATGCGCATATTGGGTAAGACATGGTGAAATGGGAAAAGGGGACTTATCAAAAAGTTGTGCAAGTCAAAAATCCCAATGATAACCTAAATCTCAATCCTGATAGGATTCATTGAGTGTCACACTATACAATTTCAGAAAAACAATGTGTATGAATATATGTATACTGTATATGTACTTCTGGTTGTATACATATCGAACTATAGATTATATTTCAAAAAAGGCCTTTGTGAGAATTTTCACCTCTCGGCAAAAGGTGCTGACAGCTGAAACTGACAGCCATTTCGCCGCTTAAAATTGGCCGAACTTGCCCCCAGAAAAAAAAAGAAATTCATCTTCCAACCACGTGAAAATCTTACGGGCGAAGATATGTTGGCTACATTTCAACCCCTCGCTTGGTTCGCACCCCCTCTTTTCAAGGCCAATTTCAGTGACGTTTCTTGTTAAAGCCCTCCATCTGACTGGAGGACGAAAAAAACGATACTTTGCGGCCAAAGGGGTATAAGCAAAATAGAATGCTCCTCATACACCAATCTCCAAAGGGAAGGTGCTTCGAATGCTGGGTTGCAGCACATAAAGGGCCACACAACAACACTTTCATCAGCACATGACACTGGAAATGTGGCAGATATACATGCCACGATGAGTCACCAAGCATGGCCTGCACTTTGGCGACATCGTAGGTGTACTGTACACAAGATTCGATTCATCTTCACCTACAAAAAAACCCTTTAAAGCTGCCTCCTGTACAAGCAGCAGCCAGGTTTTTTTGAAGGTTCCGGATTATGGGAAAATGGCTTCAGATATTTGGCTTCTTGTTCTGTCATCATAAAACATCTGTCATCTCTATAGAACAAACAAGCTGCATATTCTCTTCTCTCAGAAGAGCAACTCGCAACTCATTTCCAAGATTTCCCCATGTTGCACCTTCCGGCACCTTCCCCTTTCCAAAGGTCGGCTATTCAATGAGCAGAAACGCACCATGGCTCAAACAAAAACCTATTGCAGCTGGCAATTGAAACCTGGGTTCTGAAACTCCACGATCGTCGTTTCACATCCTCAATTCGGCGGTCGGTCGGCATGGTTTCAACCAATGGGATGCAAACGAGAATGACATGTTGGATGTCACGCCAAGCGCACAAGATGATGCTTCTTTTCTGGGCATTGTTTCCTGCCATGTGAGTTCCAAAGGAATGTCAATCTTTTTCTTCTAAGGTATGATGTGAATGTGGTAATGTGGTCCTTCAGTTGCCAGCTTGGTTTACCTCATATGGGGAGTCAAGGCTGTCCCAATGGTTTTTCACCAGCTTTCATCTTGATGCTACATTGTAGGCGATATATTCCGAGACGATGTTGTGAAACATACAGTAGTAACATAGTATAGAGTAAAAAGCGTGTTGTTCAACAAAAGATGCAACGAATATGCAGTCATCGGATGTCAAAGTTTGACGTTTCACCAACATGGGAAAGATGAAAGAACGATTGGTGGCATTCCATGCGATGAACCACTATTTGCGACGATACTTTTGATGGTTCAGAAATCCCTAACAACCACCTGGGATGTAGAAAACCCTGTAAATAATGAGATAAACTGCCTATGAACTGGTTAGCCGGATTTCTGAACCATCAACAGTATCACCTCACATCATCGTAAGTCCCCGGGGTATGCTTCACCAGCAGCTTTCTTTTTTGAATAGCAACTCCAGTTGCACAGCACACCGTGAAACAGCCAGCAAACGTGAAAAGACTATATCTCGCAATAACTTGTAACAACTCCCTGGAAATGAATATATGAACTTAGTAGCTTAGATTAATGAACATCCCATACCATCCATGTATGGTACATTTACCTACATGAATGGTTGATTGGTATGGTAAGTGTAAATATACCATATTGTGGGAATATTACTATATCCTGCAAAAAAAAAAACATTTCCTTGCAACTTGGTCATTTGCTTTTTCAAAATGTTCAACCAAAGCCCACCAAAACCACCACCCATAACGTGTCGGGTTTTAACTACCAAGATGCTGGAATCTTTATCGATTTCTATGGGCAACTCAAGCAGTTTGTCTCGCATCCGCTGGCACCTTTTGACTTCTCCACTGGAAGCATCTGTACCTAGGTGATTCACAACATCCTTTGAAAAAAAAGTCATTGCAAAGCCGGTCACTTCCAGTTACTTTTACTTGATGATGTTAAGATTCATGTTCCGCAGATAACTGTCTATGATTCTAAAAATTTGCCTATAAGATGATGGTTTTTTTTTCAAAATACACAACATGCGCCCTGGGGGTCCTTGATGATGCCTTTCAGTTTGCAGCTCATCAATTGACAAAAAAAAATGTACTGTTGCAATGAATTGATGGGATTTGTAACCCCCCATAAAAACCCTCAAACTTCAGGTCCTGCCATAGAAACACGGATGTTTTTTCGCGAATCTGAATGTGGATGCTCCCTCCAGTTTGAAATATGTCAAGGATTTGATCAAACAACGTTGTAAAGGCAATATACTGACAACGCACGGAAAGGCCTAGGAATCTGGATGTTGGTAATACCCTTTATAAAATCTCAGATTTCAGTCTGACCCTTCCAAAGCACAAGTATAGAATCAATCTACGTCTGTCTCACGTCTGTGTTCTTCCTTGAGGTGCATTACATCCAAATAAAGACAATAGAAAAATTGTAAATACCCTCCCTGAAACTAACATAGCACCCGACAAATGGATGGTTGGAAGACTAGTTTCCTTTAGAGATGGCCTATTTTCAGGATCTATGTTAGTTTTTGGGAGGGCAACGCAGCTGAAGCAAAGCTTTGTTGACTTTCCAGCCAGTCTAGCGCCGATCTCCAGATTTGAACATAGGCCTTCTCAGACAAACCTGATGACAGAAACCCAATGAAAGCATGGACCGAAAGTTGTTCTCCATCTATGTGCCAAAAACAGCAGACCTTGAATAAGTCCTACCTTCATGCCTATTCCATCAAATTTGTATGAAATAACAATGGGTCCTGTCCTTTTTTTACATGTTTTCCGCATCATACTCTGCTGGAACTTTCTCAAATGATCCCCCGTTTACGTCCTTCGAGCTCCACTGAACATCCAGGAACCAATCGCAGCAATAGCAGTGCCATCGAATGCTGCCTGAGTTTACCCAAGGGAAAAGATTCCTAGCAACAGCATGTTTGCAGGACATAGGTGCTAAAGCACGGCGTTAACCTTCATCTGGAAATCCATCCATAATCGATTGCAATGTAGTAAAAGTAAGAGTTGACCTACACTCTGGGTCATGTTTACCCAGAGGCAATTTTTCCTGAGCACAATCTGTTCCATAGAAAATCTGCATTCCAAACCTACCAACCGAACCAGGCACACGGCTCTGAGAGAGGGGAGAATCGGCTCTGATACACTTTCCAACAGTTTATGATTGTTTGAACATTTTCTACAATTCTACACCTGAAACTAACATTTTCGTCCCTGAAGATGGATTCCGTTCAAAAACACTCGATCGTTTCCTGGTTAGGGCCTATTTTTCAGTGGCTTGTGCTGTTTCTTAGTTTCCGGGAGCGTCCTGATCTGCGAAGACGGCTCCAAAAACACAGGTGCACCAAGGCCCGGCAAAACTTCCGGCGAAAAGCTCAAGCACTTTCACCCTCAACTGCTTCGGGGGGTTGGTTGGTCTCAAAGGCCACCCTAATAATACTGCTAAAATCCCACCGTTTTCTGGTTGGATCTATAAATCAATTTCAACACTAATGCGCTCCCCAAAATGACAATACTGTTGATGGTTCAACCCAAAAAACCACCGTTTGGATGGTGGTAAAACCCGGGGTTTTTAAAAAAATAGGATAAACAAACTACCAACAGGCCTCAACTGGTGAGTTTTTACCGGATTTCTGAACCCATGAACAGGTGCGCATTTGGGGACACCCTGGATGCTTGGGGGGGTTGTAACCTTCATGGTACAGGTTGACCGTATCAATAGAGGTTCGTTTTCTGTGCTTTCCAATGACAGTTACAACTCTGGATCAGATTCTGCAAGCTCCAGAAGTATCAGCACCACTTCCTGGGACCATCAGTACCCAACCGCAGGCACCGCAGGAATCTGGTGACACAGATGGTCTTTTGTTGTTAAGACTGGGTGAAATGACATAGGATTTCTGAAGAATTGGATAAATGCGAAAATCCTGCTAACCTTCACCAAATGTAATGAAGTTGCCAACTTGTTTCCTTTCAGCTTCAAATAAGTTAAGGCGGAAAAAAAAAACAGAGCATCCTGGGGCTAGAAACAAGGGCCCATTTTAGCCAGAACATGGCAACCGATTCTGTCCAGGGGATCAAGAATCTCCAGAGCAACACTATGCCACTATGCGAATAAGCCAAGGGTGTAGTCATTTTTTTCATATTGCAACTAATAAGTATCACCAAGCTAAAGATACTGAACAAAAATCAAGGATTTCCATATCATATCTGAATTCATGTCTATCGGCACACTTGACAATGGATGACACCGTTCATGCCTGTAACAAAACATAGTGAAAATTGCGAATCCAAGTGGCTTTCTTCTCACTACATTGATCATCTGTTGGCAATTCCAGTTTGCAAAGCACTGAAAGCAACGAAGCTTGAACATCTGCAGCCAAATTTGATGCCTCCCAAACTTGGACAAAGAATCAAGAAGAGTTGGGCTTGCATTGTTTCCAAGACTAAAATGGAACATTGAGAGGGAGTCCTCATATACCATGACTCCATGGAAAACTGAAAAAGTTGACTCCAAACTCCCAAAGTGCGGATTTTTTTTTCACAAAGATCCGATGCTTAACGCCATGGTCATCAAGAAATTCATCATCTCTTCCCACCTGCAGCCGCATCAGCACAGCACGAAGCACCAGAAATCTCCTGGGATCGTGAAATGATGTTGAGTTGGATATGATTCAAGCTGACCTAGTGCTGGATGTGACCATTGTTTGCTTCAAATCCAATTTAGACACAACAACCGAGGCCCCATGGATTACCATCAATTTCATTATGCCACCCTCTTGACTCTCACACCACACCTCGCGCTGTCCGGTGAGCTTAGTACTATATCAGCTGCTGCAGCACGGATGTAGCTGTTGGCATCAGCAAGATGCGAGGCAATCACCTGCCGTCATTGGCTTCAAGTTAAACTGGGACGAATCTTTCGTAAACAGACAGTAAGCAGAAACAAAGGTTTGAGAAATCTAACCTTTACGTAGCAACTCTAGCATACTCTAGCTAGTAAGCTAGTAGTTACAGTAGTATGCGTCAAGGCATCCCATATCTTTCTTTGTCGATCTTAATCTGAGAAAATCTGCAAGGCTAGCGCCTCATATTTGTCTATTTGCAAGCTGATACCAGTAATATGTGGCAGGGAACGACACCCACGACAATTTGTTCAAATCGCCGCAGTGAAATGCTGGAAGTCTTCCCACATCGACCCACCACCACCTCCGAGCCTCCATGTCTCCATCATTCATCGGACACATCTTTCGTAGGACCCGCAAAGCACACAGCTTTACACTCTCAAATCCATCCTGGATGAATCTTCAGTTGGAAATTTTGAGGTCTTCCAAAATTTTTCCATAAGCAGTGACTCAGGCATAAACCCTTTTCTTCCACACAGCGCAAGAAAGACTTTTGGCTAAACAAATAACCGGTACCCAAAATTTTCCAACATTTGCCCATTTGTAAAGGTCGGCCATTTCTCAAGGAGTATCTATCACACACTTTTGAAATGTAAAATCAAATTCCCATCTATGAAGAAGACCAAGCTGCTCGGTCTGGATCATGCAGCATTTGTAGCAATAATGTCAAGAGACCATGGTCACCTGGGCCCCCAATTTTGCCCAGTGATTGCCCTATGGATCCAATTGACCATTGAAGTAAGGATTGTTGTTCATGGAACATATGATGTAATGTATACAAAAATCATCATCGACCCAACCTGCGATTCCATCCAAAGCCTTTTTCTTTTGTTTCTTTTGTTGAGTTTCAGTGCTGAAAAACCGCGTAGATGGACATTTTGTTCAAGCAAAAAATGGATCCTGGGTCATGTGAATTCAATTGAGTTGCAAGGCCTACACTTCCTCCCATATTTATGGAAGTCAAAAATGGGTCCCTCCAATAATAGTTACCTTTCAAATATAGCCACTTTCCACTGAACCATGATTTTGGGAGGAAGAGCAACTTAATCAAAAAAATACACTCCCTGAAACTAACAATTCGCACCTGAACATTGGATGGTTGGAAGACGATGCTTTCCTTTTGGGATGGCCTATTTTCAGGTGCGAACTTTTAGTTTCAGGGAGGGTATTTTCAATAGCACACACGTCTTTAGAAAAGTCCATGTGTCATCCAGCTTTGGTAATCCTCAAAAGATAAGAGGCAGAAATCATGCAAGTCGTGGTTAGACCATTTAAACAGAAAAAAAACAAAGCTGTTTTGCACTGAATGGTTCGTTTTTGAAAACTGCAGCAGCTGAGGAGAGTATGTTTTGTACCCACAAAACAGCGAACCGGTCACATTGACACTGGCCTTTAATCACCGGGTCCACACGGCGATAACGCATCAACTCCAGGCATGTCATGGCATATCTATTGAAGCATCTACCACATGTCATCCCCCAACAGCTGTTGACATCTGCATCCAAATCCGTATCAATCCACCTGGATGTGCATGAGTTGTTAAAGCATCAACGGCTGCTCGACGAAGTTCAACATCTCTTGAATCGAAGTAGGCCCGCAAACGTCGCACGGTCGCAGCACTGCCACCTGGCCGAAGGTTCCCATGAAAGCTGGTGACCTATCATATCGCAATCCTGATGACAACATGACATCATTGAACATCATGCGTTGTTTCTCGCCAACAAGCCAACTATTGGGGGGTGCATCTCAACATTGGTCTTTCTAAAATCCAGTTTCCTGCAAAGCCGCCCGCCTACACTGCCAAGGGCACCCAGCAGTTTCACACCGATACGTGGCTCGTCACGCAGCCTTCCACCAAAAAACACCAACAACTCTTCATGATCTTAAGGTTACATTCTCTCCTGAAAGTAACACTTCGCACCTGAATTACTGGGGTTGGAAGATGGAATTTCCTTTTTGGGAAGGCCTCCTAAGATTGCTATGTTAGCTTTAGGGAGGGTACATCTCATCGTGAGATTCATATTGTCCAACTTGATCATTTTAACTCCCGAAACTTGGCAGGTCACTGGTGTGTTTTTTGGAGTCGGTGGGACCCGTGTCGACCTACCACCTGGGCTTAAAGGGGATGTGTTTGGTTTTCCAAGCACCAAACTTCTCTGAGAGAAAAATGCGTTTGTTGTAGGAAATGTGGATGTAGTTTTCCTGTGAGAAGAACCAGAGGATGCTTTACATTGGACATATATACATATATCTAACATATATTTATATACACATATATAATACATATCAATATCAATACATACATATACAATTTATCAATCAGGCCGCATTTTCAAATCACATGAATTCACCTTAAAAAAATGATTAAAATCACTTTATCCTCGGATGTTTGACCTGTTTGACCCGCTTCCAAGTCACATTCTTTCGATGAGATTTTGGGCCGTCTCAGCATTAGCTACTCGAATGATTACATCCACCGCAATGGCTCGGACATAGGCATTCCTGTCCTGTTCCCCCACTTTTCGTGGATGTTTTTGAAATGAAAACTCTATATATATATATACCTAAACTATGGATAGAACTGTTGAACTGGATTTGGCTACATTTGGAATCATGTGTCAAGTAAATGTAGGCAATGCATAGTTTTTTAGGATTCATTTGTCTTAAAATAGTATCGTAGTCAAGTGAAGTATCTATCTACTTCTCTATGAGTCACATCAAATCACAAGAAACCAATCGCTGGAACATGAACCTGACAGTCTTGGAGGCGGAGTTCTCAAAGCCTTTGCAAATGTTAATTGTTTTTTGAGTTTCATAATGGTGTTTCAGGGGGAATTTGGGTTGTATTTTTTGGGTGGAGGCTTCTACATGATGTTTCCCGCAAAATCTGCCCGGTTCCAAAAAACAAACAAAAAAGATATCACATGCCTGAATCCACCAAACAGAATCCTTCAAGAGACTTTGGAGAAAACTTGCGTCACGAAATCGTTTGCAAAAAAGAGGAATTGCTAGTGGTTACCGTACAACAAAAAATTAAAAACAAAACATGCTATCTAGATGATCTATAGAATAACTAATATTGTTTGTTATGCTATCTGGTACTGAAACAAACGCCAAAATATATCATAAATAGTGTTTGTTATATGATCTGGAGACCAGGTATATGAAAACCCGTAATGTCCCTTTTTGGAAATGTGTAGATATATCATTTAAGGGGAATCTTTGAGAATACTCACCCCCCGTTGCCACCAGGATTTTCCAACCAGGCTCTCAAGATTCCTCCAAGCTCCCATGCCGAAGGTCTCCTGTAAACACATCTCTGCCGCATCAAGGGCCGCAGCAAAGCCACGTAGCTTCTGCAGTTCATGCAAGGCAGCGGCACGCTCCACGGACGAGGCACCTATTTGGGAAACGTTTGGGAAGATCGATTGAAGATGGCAATATGCAAATAGATATCAAGATTTTGTGTCCATGATTTTTTTGATCAAATATGAGATGCGCATATAAAGAAACACAACTAATAGTTGATTGTATGATGTAATATACATAGATATATACATATATCATATTATAAGTGTACGTATAGAAATGATATATATAACTACACTAAGGAGACACCCTGAGGGTGTTGCTCAAAGAGCAGCTTCATGACAGAATAGATTCATTAACATTTCAATAGGATGGTAAAATTGCTGCTGACAGAAACCCTCAGAGCCAGGATTTCAGCCATCATCTGTAGTATGAAGAAACAAACTCATAGGGCTATCCACATCTAAAGTTTCGTTGGGATTTTCAGCATGGAAAAACTCTGCGAGTTTTGCCACTATTTAAGTTGAGTCGCAAGGCTGCAAGGCCCTGAAATTCAACAGCTGGATACCCTACAGGCCCTGTACTAAATGAAGCTATATTCTGAAAGAGATACCTTTGACCCAAAAATTGTCCCATGCAAAAACCGTTGGAAGTCTTTTCGGAGTGTCTGGCATATATTTTTGAATTTGCTGCCTCCGAGACACGGCTTAGTTGAAGACACAGATGTTGTAGGGTGATCAAGCAAGTCAATTCCTAAAGGCACAATGCAGCAGTTGGATTATTCTCCCAGATTGCATGGCCGGGTCAATAAGCTGACTAGATATGTTTATCTTGATATATCAAAATACATTCAAGTGTCCACTTCCTATTGAATGTCCATGTTCTGTAACTACACCTGGGTCCCATTTTGGAAAGGTCATATCCATGGAAAATATTTGACGCTATCAAGAATAAAACCATCCTGAAACACCAACCAAGCAACACCTTCTACCCACTAAAAACCAGCACCTGTGCTTTCATCATCTTCACTGCTTTTGGGTCTCATCTTCTTGACAAACAACTCCCAAACCAAGTGGCTAACACAAAAGTACACAAGTTGTTCATGAAAATTTGGTACAAAAAAAACCTTCTCCAATCCACTCATATGGGTGTTTCCTAAAATGATGGTACCCAACAAACCCATAGGTTTTCCTACTAAAAATGATCAGCACTTGGGGTGTGAAATGGGGGGTACCATTATTTAAGGAAACCACCCATATATGCACCTTCGAATTACGCCCTGGGAATTCGCCATTCCAGCATGGATTTCTCCAAAACGCCAAGCTTCGACATCTGAATCTCCCAAGTCTTTTAGGAGATAAGTGTCCTTTCGACTCGAAAACCACAAATTCTTCACATCAAAATGAAATTCTATATACACCCCGGAAGATTAACATGGAACCTGAGAATGCACCCCTGGAAGAGGAAAATCATCTTCCAACCCATCATTTTTAGGTTTTGTGTTAATCTTCAGGGGTGTAGACGGTTTTTAAGGGTCTGCTTATATCTTCCCTCTTTAGCATCACAAAAAAAATGTTGGGAAAAAATGAAAAAATAAATTATGATTTACACTCCCTGAAACTAACAGCCATCGCACTTGAAAATGGATGGGACTGGAAGGCGATTCAATTCCTTTTGGGGTTTCCTTCCTATTTTCACGGGACATTACATTACCAACCCAAACTTCATGCACTATTCTTGGGGAAATCCCTGAAAATTTGCCATCCATTTGCTGCTTGTTTGATCCCCTAAAAAAAGATGGGTCCAAATTGAATGACCCCTGCATTTTCAGGGCCCCTTTAGAGGTGATCTGCCAAAAGCAAGGAAACCAAAATTACTCCCCACCATGACATGTCGGGTGAGGGTTTGTCAGGTGAGGGTTGTTATCTATTTGTTGAGTAAGTTGATGCTTTTGTTTTAAAAAACAAAAAGTGTTTAAATCCATCAAACCTCTGTCACAAAACTTCAAACAAAATCCTACAATGATACAAATGTTGGGTGTAGCACCCTCACAGTAACAGTGGCTACAAATGTGCCTTTGTATCCTTTGTTATCATTGGGGTTGACTGGAATCCTGGGATCCAATACAAATTGTATCATTGGATGACGCCCAGGCCAAGATCATCGTAGACCTTTTCAATGCCGCCAAGGATCCACATATTCTTCAGTATCCTGAGCGAAATGGCGATGTAAAAACACTCCTATTGTCATATTTGGATAAAAGTGTGATATAGCAAATCACCAACTAAATCTCGAATGTCTAGAACATTGCAAGTTACATGAAATACTTTGTCCCCCCAAAAAAAACACCTGATTTTCTGTCCATGTTTCCATTCATATTACAAGCATCATTCACAAGCCTTTGGCAGCTTGGAGGCACACCCCACAACTCTTCAATCTTCAGCTTCACATCGAAGATCTTTTCACAGATCTCCACATCCTCAGCCAGCTTTTTCGATGCCAACCAATAGAAACGAAAGGAAACCCAAATTCTGAGAACTGCTAAGGCGCATTTTTTCATGGCATGTAACCTCAAATGACAATGATAGTTAAGGCTTTGATGATAATCACCGCACATCACGTCTTCAGAGATAAGGGTCAACATCAAGTCTTTGTCCACTGACACTCTGGATTTGTAGCGCAACCATGGCGAAAGGAGAAATCAACACAAATAAAAGCCAATAGTGCTGCGGAAAATACAAACTCGTGTTGGTAGCTAATGGTTTTGTGAACGGGGTATCATGGGGGAAAACCCTACATTCGTCTGTTCAACTATTCGTTTGCTAACCAGCAATCCTCCTAAAATGTAGGACCTGCTAGGCCGGTGGTGCAATGACTCCGACTGATAAACATAATTAAAACCCAATCATGCAACAAATGTTTTAGTGGGCTCCCAATCTTGAAATAAACCACCGAGATTCGCCATTTGAACTGTGATTTTCTCATTTCAAATGAAATTGCATGTTTAAGGTGAAAAAAATATTTCGAAAAAAATATGCCAAAAAATATGCTATTCCAAACTGCTTGTTTTTTTTGGGGGGTGGGTTTCGTCTCTTCGAACATTTTCCATCCCCCAGCCTTGATGATCATTGAGCCTGGATCTTGTTGTGGGAGGGAAGGTTTTTTTTTGGCGGTGGACCGGTGGGTGCTGTTCCCTCAGGATCCAGATATGTCCCTAAGAAAGGGATGTCCTCCTATGATCCTATTCTGGGGATGGGATTTGAGACCGTATCCTACTCTTTCCGGGAGGGGTCTGGATTCTCTAACGTGTGAGTCTTGGAATAGTCTTGGATGTGTGATTTTTTTTTTGATTTTGCGAGTCCTTTCTGGGAACATTCGAAATCTATGAAATCACCATGAAAAAATAAGGTCAGCTGCAGTCACAATCAGTTGTGCAGATGTTTGCTGAAACTCTTTCAGAAATGCTGTTATTGAAAATTTCCATGTCTTCTTTCATCTAGGTCCATGATTCCTCCCCGAAAAAAAAGTCCCAACGTCCCGGAGAGAGAATATCAACGTCCCTAATCTGTTTCTTGGGGGAGAAGCTGAATCATCCTAGCTAAGGAGTGCTTATTTGACAAAAGGTCCGGCAGTTTCCTCCAACAAGGCGGCCACTTGGAAATGGAGAACTTGATCCTTCTTTATCCAATAGAAAAATATCAAATGTTCATTATCAAAATCTCCGGATTCAACAAACTACCAGAGGGCTAGATATGATATAATCCTCCATAAATCCTACTTAACCCCAGTTATAAATGGGGTTATATAATCGGAAATAAGTCTACTGACAAATTCAAATTGAGCTCCAAGTAACTAGTGTATCTCATACTTGATAGGGAAATTGCTATCCCCCTCCACAGAAAATCACCCTAAAAAAACAGGGACGCAGCTGGACTTGGGTTCCCAGGCTCTTCATCCAGCTGTACTTCTCGGACCTTGGGGTTGATTGTGGAGAGAAAAATGGTCGTTTTTAGAGAAAGGAAAACTACGTCTGCAGATATATACTGTTGATGGTTCAGAAATCCCAAACAACCACCTGGGATGTATAAAACCATGCAAATAATGGGATATCTACCATATCAACTGGTGCAGGATTTCTTCCATCAACAGTATCTCTCCTTCAAAGTTGTATAATCTCGTAAATGCTTCCTAAATGATGTATACCATCTTACCATCTGATCATCATATATATCATAATTCATAATTCTAGACAATAGGTGGATTTTCTGTTTCAACTCATACTGGAAAAATAGATGGCAAAAGTGGTTGCAAAGTTCAACAAAAAGAGCTCCGAGTCCGATCTTCTCTGAATAAAAGGTGTTGTACATCATTGTATTGCCCTCTTGTTTCACCTTTCCAAAGTAAACATTGGGGTATCTGGCATCTTGAAAAGACTTGCCAGAAATATTTTATCCGCGTTTCTTTTGGGATGATGTTAGGATAAACCAAAAAAAACAGAAGATCTTCGTCCAACCAACCGAAAACCCAGCAGGATCCGCCGATCTCCTTTTTTTCTGCACCGACAAACCACCATTGCTGTGGGGGGAAACGGTGCACTCCGACGAGCTGTGGGAGGTGCGCTTGTTACTACATTGAGATCTTGATACATACAGTGTTATTGTTGATGGTGCTATCAAACATCAAAAAAAAGGGTGGGGTTTTGAAAAAAATCACAGGAAGTATTTCAGAAGTATGATTTGGACCCATAGATTATGAGAAAAGATCAAGTTATCTTTATCTGACCATGTTGGATCGTCAACACTTTGGTGGTTAATTTTCGAGATTCATCCTTGCAAAAACCAAGGATCCAAACGTTTTTCGTAGGGATTGACTTACGTTGAACTGCTTTGTTTTAATGGCTGAAATCTTGTATCTTATCTGATAACCTATCGATCTCCGATCTGCCTCAAATTCGCCTGTGTTCCTTGATTTTTGTTGAGCTCTGGTTCATTGCTTCAATGAAGAGTTTGCTTCCAATAAAAAAACGATTTTTGTTTCCAATGAATACTTTGCCAACTTGTCCACTTCAGGCTGTTTTTTTTAAGGGATAACTTGGCTTTATGCATGAAACCTTTAAAAAAAGAATCCAGTACTGGGCCTGCATGTTGTTCTTGCACCAAGTTGCTCATTGTCCGAGCCTAATGCCCAAATATTTGCTTAGAGCACCCTATGTGTGGTTGTGCGATGTGTCGGATATATATCCCGGAAGTTTAACATAGCCCCTGAAAATAAGCCATCCCAAAAGGAAAGTAATCTTCCAACCATCAATTTTCAGGGGCTATGTTAAACTTCGGGGGTGTATATGTTTTGCCACTGTCATCTACACATTGGAAGGGCAATGGTTTGGGAGTGTTATAGTTCTGCTTGAAGAGAAACTAGCTGTGTTGTAGATCCATCGTCAAATCTCAAGCAAGTTTGCTTCAAGATCTCTTCGCATCCACAAAATTGGGGGCCCCTGGTCACCCGAAGACTCTTCCAGGGTCACGCGGCAGCTAGCTGGTTTGGCGATTTCACTGAACAGTAGAAGCATCTGTGCGACGCGTTCTCTAAGAGATGAAAATTGAGAAGTGAAACCGTGGGAACCTGCCGAGCAAACCAAAATGGCTATACAACTAGGATGTCCATTTTGGACCACGATGTTTGACGATCAAGCAAAGCCGACCTTTGATTTGCCAGGATGGATTTACGGGAGAAAGGAGAGGCAGAATGGATTGCAATTGGCCACTTGCCCTTTGGTTCAACTCTGATTCAACTCTGCAAATATATAGAATGATGAATATCACAATAAGGCTATACAGCTATTTGCAGAGAATATCACCTGCAGGATCTAGGTCAAAAAATTACAGCACAGTATAAGTTTTTCTATGAGAACCAGTCCAGTAGCCAACATCATCCATGCACATGCCCGTGTCCCAGCGTATATGTATAAATACCCACAGGTGCCTTCGTTTGCCCAAGGTCCCAAAATACTTGCCACAGGTACCAAAAAAAAACGAATTACACTCCACGTTTAGGGTTTTTAATTTAGGGATTGGTTTGGGGTTTCATGGTTCCAGTGCACCTTCAAACACATACCACACTCCACGTTTAAGGTTTTCAATTTAGGGATTGGTTTGGGGGTTCATGGTTCCACTGCCTGAGAACACATACTACACGCCACCTTTCGGGTTTTTAATTTAGGGATTGGGATTGATTTGGGGTTTCGTGTTTTTACTGCACCCTTCAAAGCGAGACCACGTTTCACGTCTTATATTTTAGGGATTGGTTTGGGGTTTCTACGCCCGTTACCAAGCCTATTTCGAAGCCGGGGCAAACGAAGGAGCCTGGCCGTATAAATACGTATTGCATGCTGCACAGCGTACGTGTGTGATATTCCATTGCACACATTACATATACTACATACATACTCATAGACAGAGACTCGTGTTTTACCCTAGTAATCTACTGTAAGTAACCCCTTTCCACATGCAGAGATCCTCCTTGCCCAGTCACCTGGAACAAACCAATGCAATCTGCACCACCTTGGCGAAGCCACTGTGGTAAGCTGGCTAGTTAAAGGATGGGGGAGATGATTTTTGTAAGGAGTGAATATAAAACCAGAGAAAATAGGACATATATCACCGAAAACTCTGCACCCATCAAGTCCCATTGAGTCTTCCCCACGACGAGGTAACAACTCCGTTGGCTTTAATGCGGCCATGGCATTTCTTGTACATACCAAGCGTAGCTTCTGACATTCCAAGGGTGGGCAAAGAACGAACTCTTGCCTTAGTATCGGCGACCAAAACCCTCTGGTAAACTAACATAGCCAATGGAATATCCCCATGTTCAATAGGAAATACATCTTCAAAGGGTCCATTGTTCATTACTATGTTAGTTTACCGGAGTGTAATATTCACGTGTTCTTTCTTTCGAGAAATCATTTGGCCAAGTTTTGATGTATTATATACGCTACAAGTATGATGGGTTTCTTTCCGTTTGCGGCCATGTAAGGGACCCACTACAAGAGTCATTAAAATACAAAAACAGTCTTTAGGATCATGCAGCACATAACTCGAAGACATTGATAGACAAGTGAAGACCTGCGTATTCAGATTACACTCATGTGTCTTTTAGAGGATTTTTAGGTATCGATTTGGAGCCTTAAGATGATGATCCAAGGTCTGTGGGAAAGGACACCAACACCAAAAGTGCGAGGTTTTTGAAATCGGTTAGATGGAAGTGTAGAAACCTGAAACCTAAGTGCAATGATGGGTTCAATATCTGCAAATGGGCGGTTTGCATTCTTGACGGCGGTTTGTGATATCATCCACATGGTTGTTATCTGCATTTATTTGCATCTTGTAGCATGGTTAAGCAACCCTCTGTAGTGAAAATTCAACGGAATATCAAATATCTACATTATAAGTATCACTCATTCGGATATGCTGGACTTGATCTATCGAGTCGTGATTCAACCTTAGACCTGGAACGACGAACCCCAACTTGATGCATCCTGGACACATCTCTGGAGAATCCAACCTCGATGACTTAAAAGGCACAGAAGGATAATCACAGCCAATTTATCCAACCAGGAATAATCAGAATCAAGACGCCTTAATGATGATATACATGAATATATATATATATGTATGTATATATATACATATAATATAGACTCATATAGATACATAATTGCAATAACACAACCGCAAAAAGATTGGACAAATGTATGGTGATAAAGACACTCTACTACATCCTCCTGATACCAGAAAACAACGGGCGGCTACTTTTTCCGTTATTTACGGAGTCCGGTTTTCCATGAGCCATGAACAACATCCATGATTGGACAAAGACAAGGTTTCATTCCCGTGCTTGTTCACGTTCATTCTTCATTAGTTCCGCCACAAAAAACTCCACTCTATTCCAACAACCTCAAGCAAAGGTGGTATCTAGTAATTAGCATCTCATCTCAATGAAGCTTCATGTTTTGCCAAACATGTTCCTCTCCTACCCACCTCCTTCACCTCACCCGAATCCACCATCAATCGCTCCAAGTAGCGTCATCAACGGCTGGGAGACTTCTTCCCACTCCGAGAACTTTGGAACTTCCAGGTGAAAATCCCGAACCTGAAAGACGGGGGGGGATGTTGCTACCTGAAACTAACAAGCAAAGCCCCCTGAAAATCAATGGTTGGAAGATGATCCTTTCCTTTTGGGCTCCAAGTTCGGCGTACTTTTCAGGTTGCATGTTACTTTTGGGGGGGGAGTAGTAAACCGCGGGGCACGGACAAGCATTTCGAATGGAAAACCCAGATGCCATTCAAACATTTCCAGACAGATCGAGTTCGGAAAAGTCAAAAGTTGAGATGTGAAATGATGAGAATGCGAACACCCACCACCGAAATTCACTCATGATGACAGTAAGCAGTAAAAGATTCTGGGTCCCAAAAAGATCCCTTGGACCCCCGAAGGTGATCCTGGGGGAAATCACACCAAACTACACCCCAAGTGAGTGACCTTTTAACCTGAATCCACTCCTAGAATCTAAACTCGGATAGCGTCATTGTCAGGCTTTTTGTAGTGGTGACGTTTTAAGTTGTCGATGTGATGTTGGGTGAATCACGTGGAAATTACATTGATATGTAATTAGTTTTTTTTGGGGAGTATCGAGACCGAAAGAGAAGGGATGGTTCTGATGATATTGATTACATCAGGAAATTTTCGGGGCGGAAAACCTAGGGCCAAAGAGATTACATGGAGAGCCTTTATGGGGATTATAAGCATCATGTAGGTCACAATTTGGGGGATACTCCAAGAATATTTCGCTGGCAAATCTTCCGGTTGATTCGAAAAATTACATCCGATGTGCTCACCGAATATCACTGGCTATAATTCCTCAGGGGATTTTGTGGAGGGATTCCCCTAATTCTTTTCACCACCATTTATGGGATTTTTCCTCACCTGAGGATATTGACTACCAACTTGGTTTGCTTCCAACTTGACGACTCCAATCCAATTGGATCTCCACAACTTCCACAAACCAGGCAACCGATAGTGGTCCGTATGGCAAAGGCGGTATCTTCACCGCCACGCAGGTCACGCGCCGTGGCTCTGGCCCTCAGTGCAGCCCCCCCATGTTTCAAGTGAAACATCCCAACGTCAGGAAAGATTCAACACTTGGATGTTTAGTAGTCAAAAATCGAAAAGGGAAAACAAGACTTAATAATTTGAATCTTTGAATTGAAAAAAGCGTGAATGTTGAAACAACCCATCTGCAGTACATTGCTGCAGGCATGTCCAGTATATTCTTTGAATAGATGAATTAAATGCCCTTCAAACTGCCGGGTCTTTGGTAGTCATGACTCAAACTTTGAGTCAAGAAACATCTTGCCCTTCTGAGGCAAACTTCTCAGGATGATTCATTCAAAGGGTACTTGCGCAGTTTGCAAAGTTAGCAACTCGATTTCCCCCATGGAGACAATCTCAACACTCTTGCGATATATAAAGATATAATGATCTTGAACCGAGATTGATACGCATGGTTCTTAGGAGGTATGATGATAGACTCAACAAAATGCAACAATTGAAACAAGATGAAGCAGCAACACTAACTGACAAGTGGGTGCTTCCTGGACACAACTTTAACATAGCTGAGTTGCCAAATGAGAACTCCAAGTATTCGCGACCATGCCCATCTGCCCACCGATGGCAGGTCACAACAAAAACATCGGTAAAACTGGATCAAGTAACATGCGTGAAGCGTACCCCCCAATAGTGTTCCATACCTTTATATCTCAATAAATTCATATAAAGTCAGGCGGGATGCCCTATAAGGCATATCCAAAAAGACTTCACCTATGCTCATCTCCATCTACAGCTTCATATTTTCAATCTGCAAAATTTGACCCGGGTTGGTTGGTTGTTACCCAACAACCAACCACCAACAACCAACCACAAGCACCAACTGATGGGTAGAGAAAACCCATGGAAACCCACCATCTGGAGTTTGGCACGCAGCCCAACGCGGCCTGGACAACTGCCAGAATCAGATATCCACCATTGGTCATCCCTGTCATTTAGCACCTCAGCTGCACCCTGAGGCCCTCGGGGTTGGGAAGCGACTCGCAATTTCTTGGTGGTAAATGTGGAGTCACGATTCAGAGGAGGCCAAAGATGTAAACAGATCAGTTACTGCATGTTGTTGATGGAAAATCCATGTTTTAAAAAAAGGTCTGTTTAACCAGAGAATTTACATAAAAATCAATAAAAATCATCTAATGTTAATACTGGAAACTGAAATGAGAGAAGCTTCATACTAAATCCAATAAAGCAATCCCCAGCAACAACAGCCAAGTCGCTGCTGAGATGGGATAGTCACCCCTGTCGCACGTGTGGCGAAACGTGCGAAACGTCATCTAATGACACACACACTCTGGAGCTTCCCACATTGCAAGGGAATGCTGCAAATAAATACTGAGTTACCCAGTTACCCCCCCCTGGAAATTTAACATGGATACCAACACTGGCCATATTTAAAGCCGGAGTCACCTTTTCCAAAGCACCGTTCTCGGGTATCCATGTTAGATTTCTAGGGTGTATTATTCTTCATGCCAACTAACCATCAAATCAAGTGGGCAGGGAGGGTATGTCTATAGAAATACTCTGAAGGTTGTTGGTGAGACGTTCCAGTCCAGTCAGTAAGGGAAGAATTTGGGGAAAAAAGATCGTCACTCAGATCTCCAGGTTGTTCCTCAGATCTCCAAGTTGTTGCAAAATACATATTGATAAGTTGCAGTCACCAATGTTTCGTTTAAAAAAAAATGATCTTGTTATCCTGATATGATAATCACCAAAGAATCCAATCCTTTCATTACCTTCCTGGGAACGATCACATATCCCACCTTGGGAAAGTGAACATCAATCTTCAAACATACCTTGGGATATGTGATCGTTCCCAGGAGGGAACACCTTCCCAGAATCCCAGCACCGAACTCCCTCCTTTTTACGTCCCGTTTCACCACCCTCGGGAACCTTCCCGAAGAGCAACTGGTTACGGTGATGTCACTCGGTTGCACACTACGAAGCTCCAACCAAGTGGCCTTGGCACATCATTACGAAGTCGTTAAAGCTGACCCTGCTGCTGATGGTTCAGAAATCCTGAGGCTAACCACCTGGGATGTATAAAACCCGTCGTTTCATAATGAGATAAACTATCAACTGGCTAGCAAGATTTCAGCCATCAACAGTAGGTTTATTCGATCAATTATATAATTGAACCTTTTGAACTGAACATGGTGACGATGGTGAAGGAAGCTTTTGTTTCAACAGTAACTAGCTATGTACAGCTATCCTTCATGAAGATTATCGTCGTCCTTATCATCATCATCATCATCATCATCATCATCATCATCATCATCATCATCATCATCATCATCATCATCTAGTGTTTTTTCAAGTTGATCACCACTTTCTGACCATCTTGTGTTTGTCTTCCATGAGCTCCACAGACTCAGTTATTCAGGTTCTATCACGGCGTGATTGTCCAAGTCAAACCGTTCTTCCTTTGAATACCAAACTATGAGATACGCGTTATGCAGCTATGCAATGTTGCACCCAAAAGACCCATTATAAATCTCTCATAATCCTGCCAGTAAGACTATACCAACCTTTATTCCGCTGAGTCCAACTTGTTTGCCCTCCAGTAACAGATCCAGCCTACCTTCGGATCATCCGATAAACTTTTATAAACTTTTCACTGTTAGTTGAACACCTAAGAACTACTCTGGTGTCACTTTGGTCGAAGCAACTCTACAAATCACCTCTTAGTTTACTTAGACTTAATCACCTCTTTCCGCCCAAGCTTCAATAGCAGCCACAACATTCTCTGGCAAACCCCAGCCAGATTCTCCCATCAACCTGCATTTGTCGGATGTCAGATCCTAACCCTTCGTTAATCATGTTGGAACCTCCAGGCTTCTTAAAAACATGTCCAAGTACCCTAATTCAGGGAAGGGGTACCAAAAAAATTGCTTCCAAGTACCGTTGAAAAACGAGTCTGCACAATCCTACTGAGGCACTCTGTGAAGTTGGATGAAGGTTGCAGGAATTTGCAGATAATTTCTATATAATCTTGCTGGGAACAATCACATATCCCACCCTTGGGAAAAGGAAAACTATCTTCGAACATACCCAAGGGGTGGGGATATGTTCCCAGGAGGGCAGTCCTCCGGTCTTGTTCACTTCATGTAGCTGCATGTCCGGATGCCCAATGCCCCGCAGTTTGATGCTTGTGCTTATTTAAAGATTTATACAAGGTCAATCCACTTAAAGGTCAGACAGGTTTGTCTCATCTTCTTCCGACAATATGTAAAACATCATATCATATCAGTAAGAAATCAAATGATAAATGATCGGCTTCTCTGTCTATCTTTGAACATTCCCAGGTTCGAGGAATTCTACCAGTAATTCTAGATAACAGTAACTCCTATCATGCAATCATGCCATCATGATACCCCGCAGAGTTTGATAGGCCGGGAACCTTGTTGAAAATGTTGTTTTTCTCTGTGACACTCAAAGTGAGTGACTCAAGAGTTCCTCAGAAATTGTTGCGAAGCTAGATCCTTTAGGGTCCCCCAATCCCTACTGTTTTGACACATCCATCCGATCTGGTCCTGCTGACAGTTCTCTGATTGATGCTGTCAAGCACAGGCAGAAGAGTCCCCGGGGCGGGACGCCTCACCAATCACCGGGGAGTTTGTTGATGCTCGAAATTTAAAGACTGGAAGCAGGTCGAAAATGGCAGGTGCACAAATTCAGAGAGCAATGATGTACTTGTCCATCTGAAAACACACAGAGAACTCTACACTAAACCGATTCTTTGCATACTGACATATGACAATGTCAGTACATGCCCGCTTTCACAAAATGTCAGCACACTTTGCTGGATAGACATGCGCGAATCTTCCTGCAAATCGGTTCCCCAAAAACTTTTGTCATCTGAAACATTATGTTATGATATCAATCTTTTCAGCTTGAAGACACTGATGACAACCCCTCCCAGTTGGGGAAAAAATGTAATAATAAACTTGCAGCTTTGGTTAAAGAGATCGAATTTTTTGGTACCCTTCAAAAGTCATTCACGTGACAATTTTGGGGAAATCATTCATTGTCTTCGGGTCTTAGAGCGCCACCCAGCATGCCCAAAGCTACGCCACATTTATCCCCTTCCAAAGTGATCGTTGAAAGGGATTCCCTTTTCATGGATGATATATGGTATATAAATAATCGTAAGCGCAAAGTATGAATTCCAAGATCAAAAAAGTGACCTGATTCTTTACACTGCTGAATTATCTTGCTGCCATCTCCAAAAGACCTCAAAACCAGTCGCAGCCCGGTGGCGGCACAAGTCTCAAATTCTCCTTCTTGATTCCCAGAATTGCTTTCGATGACCTGGAGATATGTTTTTGAGGCGTTTCTATCTTCAGAATCAACAAGCTGACACAAAAGATTCCAATCTGAGACTCCACCATGTAAAACAAATCATTATACCTAATATCTTGGTCCCTGCCTAAACACTGCAACTGTTGAATAGTGAAGGTTAAAACCTTTAGTTCCCTCATAAAAATGAATCTTTTTCAAATCATTTACCCACTTATTTCCTAGAGTTTGGGAAATCCCCAAGCCATAAACAGTAATGTTTTAAGACTCGTCCAAACTTCATCCATTTCTTCCCAAACGCTTCATCCGCTCCAAGAAACTCGCTTTCAACTTTGGAGTCCTTCAAAGCACTTTTTCGGATGGAAATCCCCTCCTGGTGATACTGTTGATACCCAGGAGATCCCATTTTTCATAGGGTTTTTGTACGTGCCAAGTTGTGCAGGATTTTTCTTCCAATCAACTGTATTCAACAAGAGACATGAGGATTCCTTCAATTTTTTCTCCAAAACATCTTTGAAGTAATAGAGTTTTTTGACTCCTTTTGCGGTAGGTCATCTTAGGAGAGTTACGGAGAGTTAATGTTTGATAGATACAATTTCAAGTTCAATATGTTCTATTGCTTTTAACTTGAAGTCCATAGTATTTGGGGGTGACTTGCAGCACCTGCAATTCAGAATGAACCGAGGCAATTGTTGGAAATTTCTTGCTTATATATGGGTGTTTCCAAAAATAGGGGTACCCCAGAATGGATGATGAAAATCATGGAAATCCCTATTAAAAAAAGGATGATTTGGGGGGTTTCAACCCACCATTTTCGGAAACACCCATATAAATGTTTATCATCAGATGGTGAAGTCGTCAATGCAAAAATCAGTTGGATCTCTCATTGGATCCGACATGAGGTGTCACCATCCGAAAAAAACCTCCTGAAAGGCAATGAAAACGGGCCAAACTCATAAAACCTTCCAAGGCCAAACATGAACAGCCAATGAATTACTTTGAAAATCATACAATACAACAAAAAAAACATCATATCCAACCAGTCCAAACACTTAGAGAAGTTTCCCCCCTACCTCTAACCCCATCAATCCACTACAAGACTATAATAGAAACTCTGCAAAGGACTTTGGTCCCTCAAAAGTACTTCACTTGTCGTCTTCTGAAAACGGGAGCTTTTGCGGTTCACCACCACCACTTGCTCATTTTCAGCAGCAACCGCTGTCCTGCCATAAAGCTCCATGCAACCGCACTCCTACACGTTCAGAATTTGAGGAGACAACGGTCACACGGCCAAGGTGATGGTTCAAGTCCGCCTGACGGCGAAGTGAACGATAAAGACGCGAGGTATGAAGGAATATCTCCATGCTCAAAGGAATGGTCTTAGTTTCAAATCTGTAGGTGACGGTAAGATTGAAGTGAATCTTATCATGATGTCCACAAATGATTCAGAGCTAGAAGGTGAGTATGACAGGCCCTTTTTGGGTGGCGGCCTGTCAGCTTCAAGACAACCCCTAAAAATATCACTCCCGAAGTCTGAACCAGGAAAAATCCCAGTTGGTTTCAAAAAACTCTACCCCCCCCCCGAAGTTTTAACAGCGAAAGCTCCTGAAAGCAATGGTCCGGCTTCCTGTTTGGTTTCGGTAACTTTTGAGGGGCGACCCTTTCCGAGGTTAAGGACTTACTTTTAGAGGCATCAACCCCACCAGTCGAGACACCGTCGAGGTCCACCCAAGTCCCAAACGTTTCAATCGTACTTTCAAACAAACGTGACAGAACATCTAAAAGATCTTGGATTTAAACCAAGCGATTTAAAGCAACTTCCTTGATCCAAAAAACTCCGAACAAACAAAAAATTGGAGGCTTCCTCAGAAACTGGTCATGAAATCTACCCCACCATAGCTGCCTTGTTCAAGTTGACCAGACGTACCAAGCTGCCCGGTGGGAAATCATGACCCATGGCCGGCAAAGGCGGATACGATGGATTTTTTGTGTGTGTGTGTGTTGAAGATCCTGGATGATATTTTTAGGTTCCGTGGATCTTGGTGAAACTTCATCTTCTGCAGTCTCTGATTTATATTCTCAGAGTTTCTTCATGGCGAGTTGTTTCTGTGTGAACTGGTTGTTATTTAGATTGACCTTCACGCTTGTCTTTGATTGTGAATATCATCAAATTCACCAATTTTGTCTTGCCAATTTCTAATAAGTCGCACATTCACTACAAGAATTGATCATGGAAAGGGTGGTTTTTGCTGCGTTTTAAAGGTGTCAGGTAAGCTTCGAGGCCGAACAAGCGAAACAACAGGTGCATAGCAGTTGATCGGAATGAACTGATCAAATGTCTTTTCTTTGGCTTAAAACTCCCCCGGCTATGAGTAGAAAAAAATCATCTGACTGCTTAAATACATCAAACGTTCACAAGTTCCCGGCACATAAATACTCTTTCCAAATTTGGTATGCATTTGGGTACACCAATCTCGAATTGGGAATCTGATCTGAGAACTTGCCCTATGATCCAGCTTGTGCCCTGGGTCATTCAGGTCGTCATTCAGGTCGTCATTCATGATTCATGCGATTTCATGAGTGCGTTGACGTTGGCAGCCAAACTTCTATAATTTTTTTTCACCAAATTATTATGTTTCTATCACCTTCTCATCTTTCATAAGTTTTTCCCCCAACCAACTTGAGGGTTCTTTTCTTTTCCGACCCTTCTCGGGCCCCCTCACCACTTTGGGAACATTGAGATCTGCAGAAGGATCTAAGATCTCAGAGAAATGGACCTGAACATCAGATGAAGTGCGGGGATTCTCATTTCACTGGAGGGGTAATGCCCCCTATGATATATTTATTCATTTATAGAGGGAGATATATATATATATTTATACTTATAACATAAGAGTTTTAGTATATGGATCAGAATCATTGGAATATCAAACATTGAGAAAAATGAATGAAACACTCAATATCTACCAATGAACTGAGGTATCGAAATTCCGGGCTACCTGAATTTCATGGATCGCCGGATTCATCAATTCGAACTAGGCACGGCACCAGCATCCACTGGGATCATCTAGGATCCCCAACGCAGAGATGCTCTTCATCACCCAACTGGAAGAACAAGGCCTTTGAAGATGCAAGGAGGGGAGATTTCGAGATGGCCCATCAAAAGAAAACAAAATCCAAACGTCATGCATTGCGGTGTTGAAACTAGATCAGAGAGTGAGAATGCGAAAAAAGGATGTTCCGCTACAATTTGGTATAGTTGGGTTTCCACAAGCTAAACCTTTTTGCCAATGATATGTTTATGTCGTCACGCGCCCGGGCCATTTGCCACCTGATGATGCCACAGATGTGAGTTTACCTGGCATTTCGAAAAAGTTCATACAAAAGGTACCAAAAATGGCCATATTCAAAGGGAGCCAGCTTGTCCAAACCATCATTTTGTGTATTCAGAGGTGTAGGTGCTACTACATTGATTCAAGGTTTCCAACCGTGAACTTTCGTCATGAGTTTCTGAGTCAGGGTGAAGTTGGGTGAGTTTCTCTACAAGGACGAGATGACTTAGATCGGGATCCTGTTTGAATGGATCATCTGGTAGGAACTTTGAGTTGGCTTCAAACACATGAAAAACACATTCCACATAACCATCAGATTTCCGGAAATTGAAACTCATGAGGATTTAATCACCTTATAACGTGTTGATCTATATACTGAACACCAAAAAAAAACCTCTTCCATCTTCACCTTCATTTGCTCTGTTCATCACTGACAAGGAAAACTGGTCGTCTTGATTTCGTGCCTCTGGCAAACTGCCCTGCACTACCAGACCCCAAAGATCACCAGGCAGGGCTTTTAGAGAGGACCATAACCTGGGTCGAAAGGCCCCAAGTCGAGAGGCTGAAAAAAGGGAGAGTCAAAACAAAAAGGGATGTTAATTTTGAAAACGACAGTTAACATAGATGACATATGCATATATATATATACACGTACAAAATATGTATACATCTATGTTTTATGTTCTTTCATGTGTAATTGTTTTCAGGGGTTTGAAGCTTGCAAGGCATTTGTTCCTTTTAGTGGGCTGTGTTCAAATTTATATGAAACATGGAGAATGTAGGTTTGGGAATTTCGGACATGAAGTGCAAGAATGAAAAGATGATGAAAAATTGTCGCCTGAAGAATCACCCCTAGCTGTTTTGGTTTCTTTTGGGACCAGCCAACAGGTCATTTTCTGAACACGGAGATTTGCAGATATACTGTCAGTTTGATGTTTCAAATTGTTTTGCACAAGGCATCTTGAAAAAACCCTTGGAAAAAGCATAATTTTCACACACCAAAAACTTCCAGTTCTTGGCCATATTTCAGCCATCCATGTCAAGTGGCTTTCGGGTCCATCGCAAAGATGGTCCTGGACGGGTAAATCTGACGAAAAGTCAAAGACCCATCCTTTTGGGTCAAAAAACGGGTAAATGATCTGAAAGTCTTCAAAAAGCAAGGAACTTCTTCACAACTATATAGAGGATTATGATGGATTATGTGTATAATCATACACGTACAGGAGCACATATTAATATGTACTATATATCAATATTATACGTAACTTAACCAATCACAAAATACGCAGCGCATAGAGTCATGAGTAGTTCTGATTAGTTGTGATCACTGATTAGTGAAGGTTGCAGTCATGCTTGTAGTCATGATTCATTGTTATGGTGATTGCTTGTGATTGTCCCCAATCTGGGATCGTACATCAATCGAACAATTACCCTCCCTAAAACTAACACTTTGCCCCTATCAGGAGCCCTTCCCAAACAGAAATTCATCTTCCAAGCCTTGTAGTTTTCAGGTGCGAAAATGTTAGTTTTCAGGGGGGGGGGTAAATGGATGTTTCCGAAAATAGTGGTACCCCGAAATCATCCATATTTAATAGGGTTTTCCATTGTAAACCATCCATTTTGGAGTACCCCTATTTTTGGAAACACCCAAATCGTTTCAATTCTTTGTTAAGTTTCACCTCCATGAACCCTCATCCCAACTTCCATCCCTGCCTCCATCCGGAGGTGGAAGAAGCTGACATTTGACAGATGGGAAGCTTGAAGATTGAACCTCGAAGTCGTTGGGGGTTTTTCTATGTCGACTAAGTTACTAGTTGGTGGTTGAACCAACCATTTTGAAAAATATGCGACCGTCAAATTGGATCATTTTCCCAATCTTCCGGATGAAAATTAAAAATGCTTGACACCACAACATAGTTACTGTACCTTCCACAACAAACAAGAACTTTGGATGGAGAGCTACCCTGGCTATCCTGGATCAGGAGATGCTAGCAGCCACAACCAAAAGCCTTGTCTGCATATGTACACCAAAAAATATCCTCAGAATATTGGTCCAAGTAGATGGTCTGATCATAATATTTACCATATCTCCAAACCTGGAAGCCGCGCTGATTTTTGGGTGCTTCCGAACTTCAAAAAACCAGCAGTTTCCTGTGACGTGACTATAGACACGTTTTACATTGTTTTTTTTACATCTTTTTGACGTCAAGTTTGATATGTATCTTCAAGTTGCATCCCCATCACCATCACCTTGCTGCGTGAAGCAACAAGTTTTCAGCCCAAGAGGCTTTGATCAGCACCGCGACTCGGGCATGCCCTCAAAAACACCCGCAGAATTTTCGATATGGAAGAAAGAAAGAAAAACTTTTGAAGCAACTATGGGTTTTCCGAGTTTTTTGTTTTTTGTGGGGGGTAAATCGTAAAACCACACGAAGTTTGATTAATTACTAACAAACCTGTAACATAGCCCTCCTTCAACTGGATCGCAAAAAACGTAGAAAGCTATGTCAACCCAACTTGGAGGACTCGAAGCATAAAATTCTGTCAAGGTAAATACGGTATGCCAAGTATATCAAGCCGTTCAAATTCGGAGGGTTTGGAAGTCTTGGCTTTCCAAATCACACTCTCAATATGAATGAATCATGTCAAATGTTCAGTGTGCTTCCTTTAAAGTCTCTCAAAAAAGGGGTATGGTGAGATCATTTCAAGAACCAAAAGGAAACTCGTCCATAGGGAGTCGATTTTTTCTATCCCAGCCAGTCACGGTTCCGTGCCAAACCGAGTTGCCATCATCGCACATGGGATTCGGTTTCGAAACCAAAGCTCGTGGTGGATTTGGCCCACGGTTTTCGATTGGTCGTTCCATGCGGTTGTCGTTGGTGGCTTAATCTCATATTTGGATAGTAAACGAAATCCCTGGGAAAACTAGGGAAGTGATCCCACTAGATGATACTTCGGCTGTTTCAAATGCTTCTCTTCCTAGTTTCGCAAGTGGTAAATTGTGTCCAATACATTGACTTGAGTCTTCTGTGCTTCATGTGCTCTTCTGTGCTTCAGTCATTAGAGACACCAAAGATTGTACTTGATCCACGGTGCGGGCCACTGATTTGCGAGGAAGGGATCATCAACCCCTCAAAAGGATGTTCCAAACACTCTCATGGAGCATCGAGTGAAAAGGACCCTACTTGAACTTGCATACCTATACAGAAGAATGTCCAGCAAGTTGCCTGAAACATGTGGAATTATCCTACATCACTTTCGTTTTCAGTGCTCTTCATGTAGATTTGCCAAGCAAACATGTCACCTGATCAGTTGCCAAAGATTGATCCTTTGGGTGCGGAAAGTTGCTAGTCTTTTCCAATAGAAATCAATTCAGAGTAGTTAGATTTAGCTACAAGTTACAAGACATTACAAGGCCACATCTCTTTTTTGCTTGATACTTTCTTTTTCAGGTGTTCTGATCTGAACCACAACTTTTTTATCTTCCTATTGTCACTGAAAAAAAACATCATGGAATAAGGCTCCTAGGCGCTTCACCCGCACCTAGGCCATGCAGGAGCATCGCAGTTAGGCCGCCAATGAAGTTTCCATTTGTCCCAACCTCGGTGTTTCAAAGATGCTTCCAATGAGTGGTTGATATCCTGTAGCACCGTTTGGATGGTGGTAAAACCCTGTAAAAACTACCAACCTCAACTGGTTAGCCGGATTTCTGAACCATCAACAGTATGAAATATTTTTGTTCTTCATATGGAAGATTTCCATCAACAGTATCCCAAAAAAAAACTCTTGAAAAGTCTTGAATATCTGCGAGTTTCAATCACCGACCGCAACCACCAACTACCCTAGAATCTAGAATCTCCCTCAAAAACTTGGTTGGCATTGGGTTCCCCGTGGTCCGGAGATGAACCAGAAAGACCTACAAATCGGCCATGGTTTTGTTGGTTGCAACTCCGCACATGGAAATGCCTGTGGGTTTGAAATCCCTGGCCATGTCTTCCCGGAAGGCCAGTATTCCGAAAACTTGACCTGAAGTTTTTTTTATTGGAGAAACAGGGTATACAGGCGATTCATTCGGCCTAAGCATCACAACCATGGATGGATTTGGATGGTTTCCCGGCTGTACCTTGAGACGTCTTCAACAAGGCATCATTCAAAAACCTGATGTTTTTTCCAAGGAAATTGCTACCCTTTTGCATTGGACGACTGACATCAAAAATTATTGAAGTGAAGCATTGTGATATTCTCTCTGATGCATTTCCTCCTATGTTGATGTTTCCCCTTGGCTTCCCAACAGAGATTGGCATGAGAAGGCCTCAGTTTTCATCAATCCATTGATATTTTTGGGATATGTTTCGGCTGGCACCTTGGGTGTCTCACGGGATTTTCCCGAGGAAGAAATTTGACCAAGATTCCCATGTGTGCAACTCCCATTGTGTGGGGGTCGTGAGGCTCACCAAATCCATCTGAATCATGTGAATCAACGGAAAAGGGGCAAAGAAACAGCAAAAATCCTTGGTTCCTTCCATGCAAACCAAGATCATCTTTAAAAAAGAACTACTTGTAGCAAAACCTAGAAAGGCAATCAAGGGGTCACAGAAAATAGCCATCCAACATGCAATCCCATCCAACACACAAACTAAAATGTGCTAAAACAAGACCTGGGGTTTTGTATGTCTAAATAGCTTCACTCCCACAAAAATCAACAAAAACACAAACTTTACCCAAAAAAAATCCTTCCGACAACTGCCCCAAATCCAACCAAAACACAGCCTTGGATTGAGTTTTATGTGGGGGGCTTGGGTGGGTTTTGGATATCCCACCTAACCAACACACCTAAATCATCGTAAATCCACTTTTAGAAGGTTTTGGGCTTCCCCGCATCCATTGACCACATTGGACCTTGACTGCCTCCTGCAACGCTGGATCGATGGTTTCAGCCCGTTCCCAGACATCGCCATCAGCCCAGACCATGCGCCGGCCATCCATGCTCAGCACGGCAAAGTGACGGCATCCATCCAACCACAAACACAACGTTTCCTGTCTTTCCTTGGATGACAACTGACCAAGGTTTTGACTTTGAGGAAAATGTTCCGGATGATTTTGGAGATCTTTGTCGCGAAAGGTTTGTATCTGACAGATTCAAAAGCATAGGTTCTGTGAGAAACAAAAGTCAATATCCCAGATAGATCTAGAACCGTCATCAACCAAAGTTCCAAATAATTATTTCTGGTCTATTTTGGTCCCAAAATTCCACGTTGACCAAAAGAGATTGTGTGGGCCAATCACATCATATCAAATCCTAGGTGACTAATAGAGATTCACATCAAATGGATTCCAACAAATTCAACTGCTGCAATTTCAAGCAGCCATACACTCCCTGAAACTATCATAGCCCCTGAAAATAGGCCATCCCAAGAGGAAACTACATAGTATTCCAACCATCCATCTTCAGGTGCTACGTTAGTTTCAGGGAGGGTAGGCATCCTCGTGTTGAGGCCTTATCTTCCCGCTTTTCTTTGTTGGGCCCAAGTTACCCCAGAGAGGCGCAATGGTGAAGAGGATCCATCACAAGCCCAGTAGAACTGGTCCTGAAAGCTGTTGCGTTAAGAATTCCCCATCAAACCCGGAAAAAATTAAGGAGTTCTTCACAATGAATAGACTGAAAAAATGAAAAAATATTGGAAAAATGGAAAAGATTCCTAAAAACAGACTTCAGCATGAGCGAGAGAGAGAGAGAGAGAGAGAGATTGGTTTACATTTGTTTGTTTACAAGTCCCCAATTTCATGATGGTAGAGATCATATCCAGAACACCAGATTGAATCTAGAAGGGGATCAAGAACTCAAGAAAAGAACATTACGAAATCATTCCCAACGATGCGCCGTGGCAATTTTGACCTAAGTCCTTCGCAGCCACTTCCCCCAGCTACACCCACCTTGGTCCCAACCAATCCCAACCAATCCCCGGTCCCCCTCGACGTGACCACGCAGTTCACCATCTTGATTTGAAATCCAGCCGCCATCAAGGTTGCGAGCATAGCCCGCCTGCTAGTTGAGTGCAAAGGTAAAATAGGTAAATTTAGTCAAAATGGACGACAAAAATTGGGAGGGCCTATTTTGATGATGAAAAAAACAGATAAGAGATGTTTGTTAAACATAACGTCTGATGTCAAGAAGAACAGTGAATTCTCCATGATTGTCAGCTGTAGATGACAAGATGGACCATACAGGGAATGATAGGAAAGATACTGCTCGAGCGCCTGAGAGCCCTTCATTTCAGCTGACCGGTGCACAGCCAGCCCGGCAGGCGTTTGATGTTTTTCACGTGACACGGATGACAGACACTAGAGGAACAACGGCAAGAGGTCTCTGAAAAAATTCACGGCGAAGAATAACATCGGGGTGGGGAGGTGGATGTCAACGGTCCTTGCACGTGCACGCATGGTGGATTCTAGTGAAGACATGGGGTGGGCATGGGTGGGGTATGTTAACCTCATTTGGATGTTGACGTTCCTTGCATCTGCCCTCATCATCGACGCTTCAGAAAGGCTACGTTTCGCGCACTTGTACATATGACGGATGCCAGGTTGGTGTGCTGTGGGTGCCCTTCCCAGAACCCGAGGCTGTGAAAAAGCGCGCGCTTTTGGACCAGAAGCACATGTTCTAAATTCTTTGTGATTGAGGTGATCACAGAGGCAAAAAAAAACATGTGGTCTTAACTTCAAAATGGAACTTTCTTCACATTCAAGCTGGATATTGGAAAATCCCCCCCCCACCCCAGAGAAAAAACAACATGGGCAAAACACCTCATGACAACCGAAAACGCTGTATTTCCAACATAGTCTTCCTGTGTTTAGAGGCGTCACTTGGCTGCAACCTTCATATCATATCTGCTAGCAAGGTCCCATATTTGGAGGATCACCCCACTTAGTAAGTAGTTAGGATCACCCCCATTTATAAGCCATGGAGTTCGGCCGTTTGGAAGGGGTCCCACAACCCCAGGTCTTGGGGGACTTACCATCAGCATGGTTGCTAATCCTGGGATGATTTATCAAGTACACTATCAGATTCAACAAAAAAATCCGATGTTGGTAGATCCAAATCACTGTAGTGGTGTGATGACAGGTGTTGGATGTGGGTTCCGCCGGATAGTCTCTCCATTTTCCTCAAGGCCTGGTGACTGAAGCCCGAAGCCAACTGGTTCATGCTGACGGCCTGATGTCGGCTGCCAAGGCTGCTAATGGCGAATCCGAAAACCAAGGGATTCGGTAGATTTCAACTAGACAACTTGGAAAACGGATCTCTATACAATGGACAATTACTCATACCGTGCGAGTATGTGGTAACCTATTTCAAGATTCATACACTGGTGTATACCATGTGTTTGCACACAAAAAAACGTGCATCACGTTCGATATGCATATGGGTGTTTCCAAAAATAGGGGTACCACAAAATGGATGGTTTATAATGGAAAACCCTATTAAAATGGATGATTTGGGGATACCATTATTTTTGGAAACACCCATATCACTTCAAGCTTTTCGTGCCATAGCTATACAGTAAGCTTTTACATTCATGCCCAGAAGGATCTCCTCTGCTTGAAAAAGTGCTGTCCGGCTGTCCGTTGGAAAAGGAGTAGGCAGGGTTCTCCCCAAACTCACATAACGTAAACCATGAAAAAGGCCTTCCTTTAAGCAGTCAAAAACCCTGCAGTTTTAATTCTATTCCAACCTCACGTTCTACTAATATATAGTTGGTTCTCCACAAGATTGCAATCAGAATTGCATTTCTTCACTTCCAAACAATGATATTAACAATACGCATAGGTGAATATATCACTCTTAAATAAAACAACCGACTCTTCGGTGAACTACCCAGTGAACGATGTATCCAAAGCCCATCAAGGCCAAGCATCTAAAAGACTCCGGAAGCCCGTCTCACCCAAGCCAGCCGTTGGCGTGCTGCGCCCGAAGGGGGCTGTAGACGTCTCTTCCTTCCAGTACGACAAAGGCCTCAAGGGGAAAAACACCAATTTGGCCCCCTGGAGACATTTTTCCGCAGCCTTTTTTTCGGGGCATCACAACAGAGAGAGATGTGACCCAAAAAATAACACAATGATTCGGAACAACAAAACCTACACATCTGAAGCTTTCACCCAGTTGAAAAACCACTGGTCCCAATAAAAGAAACTTTTCCGAAGTTGTCAAATTCAGAAATGCTTGAAAACCCAACACCCAACTTCCCCATTTTCCAACAAGAGATTTGCCCAAAAAGAAGTTGCCTACAGAAACCATTGCCCGAAAAAAAAGAAAGATTCCTCCGACTTTGGGATTTCTAACTTGCCTGTTTTTTTAGCCTGAAAGTCGTAAAGCTTCAGAAGGTGTGTTGTTTTTTCGTTCCCCTCCAAAAAACAAAACGACGTGATTCCAGGTTGTTTTTTTCGATTCCCAGGAACGTGTTGGCACGGCCCCCATGTTTGGGCCATATCCTGAACTTCTCTGTGTCAGCTTTGGATTTCTCCTTGGCCGACTTGGTGCACCAGGATTGCATCCATAGAAGTAAATCCATCTTGGATTCACCCTTTGAGCTTCGGCTACATCCCAAAAAAAAATACTAAAGGTAACAAAAGGAGATCACAAGTGCCAGATTTACTGGGTAGCAAACATCCCACAACTCCTGAAATTGAACCCAAAAAAATGCGCGAAACCTTTCCGCAATTGTTTGAAAGGAACCACATAAAATTCCAGCATGTTTCACCTCTATACCACCTTAAAGGTGTCAATAAACAAAGACTTGACACTTATGTCACTATCACTATCTTCCAAAAGATTCATCCTTTACCATCCATTCATCATCCAATTTCTGAATTTTTAGTCTCCCATTTTGGTCGTCCAGGTGCCACCAACTGGACACTTGTCTTTGCCAGCTCTTGTCTCCACCAACTTCTTGCAGTAAAACTGCCACTTGGCAGAGTTTTCGTCCAGGAACCTGCACAGAAAAAATACTTAAATGTATGGATAGGATGGGTTGTATATTGTGCATTATTATGCATGGATGGATGGGCCAGCTGTTTTTTTGTTCATAAAAATTTGGCCAAAAACACAAACAAAACAACATATATATATATAAACCCTGAGATTTTGTTGCTTGGGATTTTCTGCCAAAAGAAACAACTGGCATGCCTTGTTTTTAAACCTCCCAACCTGAACGAAACGACATAACACCACCCACCGGACCCGTACTTGGCAGTGGCGTCCCGGGAGCTGTGCCAAAGTTTCGGGGCCAGGTCTGTGCGAAACGAGGAGATCCACGAGGAGATTGCAAGGGACTCGGTGGACTTTCCAACAATTCACGGGTGGAATTGTGGAGCATCTTTTGCTGGCAAAAACACACAAACAATTTGTTTCACCAAAATGGTGGAACATTTTTTTGTCAATTCACGGCCAGTCAACTTTTGTTTCACCAATTCAATGCTGGCAAACAAATTTATGTACAAAAACGATGACGACCTTGATGAGGTTTTTTTTGAAGAGGTCATGTTCGAATGTTGTGGGCAGGTTTGATGGCTGCGAAGTTTGCGGCCAGGATTTTTGGTTGCTGTCAGTGTGTCATAATGTTGTCATTAGCTACTTTGTGATGCCGGTCTGCTTTGTGGCACGTTGCCTTGTTTGGTTGCATTGCCTTCTGAGATTCGCGGATGCATCTAAAACATGATGCAGCAACAAGTTTGCTTCAGTGACACTTCCAACAGTCGCCTCAGCCAAAACGGCAGGAGAGACTGATTAAATTCGGAACACCTGTCGTTCTTCTGGGCTCTGCAAACCTGCAACTGTCCATGACATGTTGCTCTCTTTTCGAACTGACCAAACAGACTTTGAACATCATGCAACCAATACCAACATCAACAAAATATCAAAAAATACATTTGTAGATGTGTAACTTCAGCAGTTGGTGCTGCTCCAGCATGTCTTTACTCATCCGACTCCCATTTCCGTGGAGGGGCGTTAGGCGTTGGGTGCACCTCCAGTTGTTCCAAGCGTTGGCGCAAATCCTTCACAGCAATGGTTTTGTACAAAGTACTGTTGATGGTTCAGAAATCCGGCTAACCAGTTGAGGGAAAGGTAGTTTATCCGATTATTTACAGGGTTTTATACATTCCAGGTGGTTGTTTGGGATTTCGTCCCTCAACAGTGCCCTGTTCCAGAATGTTTCACACACACGCCTCCGACACTGGTGGCAAGGGTGGTGGCGGCCAGACCGCCGCGTAGCCCATGCCATCCATAGAAGGTCCCTGGTGCAACTTTTTCAGCCAGCAACTAAGCCCCAAATCATCAATCAGATCCGGGGCTAACCGAGAAATCCCAGTTGGTTAATCAATAGAGATTCCCACAATGGTCTATTGCTAGCTACTGTACTCCCCTGACATGAATCAACAGATGTTCAAAATCACCATCAAGGTACTCTGCATTTCAGCGTGTCGTTGGGGGGGAATCTTATCTAACAGCTGATTTTTTTGGGCCGTGTTTGTTGCTTCTCAAGAACTGACAGAACTGAGAAGAAGTCTTCATTTAGATACAATATATGTATATATATATATATATATTCACCAAAAGTTTCAGGTACCTAAAATGGAGGGTTTCCTGAACCTTATGAGGCTATTTGGGGGGTGGGGTTTTCCCTTACAGAAGCCTTACACATAGCTTACATAGGTGAGTGCCTCCATTTTATTGCCTGAAATGTTTGGTGATATAGAGTCTAAAACAATGTATAGTCCATTACACTATATCAAAAAAAGCACCAGGCACACGACCGCAAAAAACGGATTCTCCAATTTCAAGTGCTAGCATAGGTTGATGATTTGTAGCATTGCTACTCTCATGTGAGCTGCATTGCCCATTTCTTTCTTCTTTTTTGCTATACAGTCTAGTAGGTGCCCCTCGAAACACCCCCTTTAACTCCAGCTCTACACTGAGATTTCCTGGAGAGTGTGTCTGTAGATGTGGTCAGTATGTAACCCTTGAGTCCTGGAACCTACATGACGCAATATCAGCATATCGAAGCGCAAAGTCGCCAATCTCCATACGCTTTTCCGTACAGTTTTTTAGGTACAACAGTACATAACAACCTGACCAAAAGATAAAACTGTGTGATGTATCTATCATGATACATGCCTATGGCATATTGGATTTAAGTCTAAATGCTTTTTCGTATAATCTCTCGTGCATATGTAATATGTTATGTACATTGGGTTGAATATTAATATAGGAGCATGAACATATTATATCTAGATACATCTACTCATGGAACACCAACTGTCGTGTTCCAGCCCCATCAGTTGCGATCATTTGTTCGGACCAATACAATGGTAAGGAAAATCATTGTCCCGCATTCTCACCTGCTCATCAGTTGCCATTCATTCAAGTTTTGATCTATATACCCGTTGCTGAAAGCATAGAACGTAAACCTTGCATCTTGGAAAATAATGTTCCTTCATGTTCCTTCACAGCTATCTTAGCTTTGGACAGTGGTACCAACCATTGTCAACCTGGTACCCCGAAAAGCGGAAGCAGCACCTGCGAAGAGAACACCTGACGTTCTGCACTTCGGCTACGGCGCCTGCATCGACGATGAAGTAAACGCATCATTGGTAGTTCCGAGACTAGAAACTGAGACAAACAAACTAATCATCCTGGAAACTAACATATCCCCTAGCAAGGCACTTTTCAAGATCATTTTCCTTTTTTTCCATGTGGGATATGTGATCGTTCCCAGGAGGGTATCACTTCTTTAAAAAAATTCAAACTTCCCAACACATTTCCCTCTTCCAACAGCATAGGGAGCTCCCTTTTTTGGTGACAGCAGGAGTCAGCGAGGACTGTGCTGAACTGACATCCACTGATTTGACGCCATTCAATTGAGGCAACCCCATCGAAGTTGTGAACAAAACACTGGTTGGAAATGTTCACCTTCGAGATGTGGAAGAAAAGCGCAGGAGTTGACAGACCCCAAACATGTCAAAACATCTTGGAACAACAAGAAAGAGACCTTTACTGTGTTTTTGAATCTTTTTGATAGATACACAAAGAAAATCAAATAACAGTTGAGTGGAGATCTATTTTTTATGGGATGTAGGTGGATTCTGCCGTGCTAATCAGCAAGAGCTACCCCGTTGAATCCTTTATGAGGCCATGCCACTTGGATCATGGCGGGATTTATCCCAATCTGCGCTCAAACCCACAGGAATCGCCTACGTTTGGTGGGCCCCGAGCGGATCGTTGTAAATGGAGTTATAACTCCCTATAAATGGCCAAAAATAAATGGGTACCTGGGGTTATTTCACCCCTACAAGTGGAGTTATAACCCTTCTTACGACTGATAAAGCCCACTCTGTACCAAAAAAACAGTTATCTGCAACGTCTGATGACATGATCAGTTGGAGCTGGGTCTCTCCACAACTCACTGCGACACCATCCAGTGCCCCAATCAAAAGGCCCTAGCTACTGCTACAGCATGAGGCCACTGTGTTTGGTTTCATGCAGATTTGCATTACATTCTTTTTCATGGTCGAAAGTAGATCACATTTGGGCTATTGTCAGGAGAATCCCTGCAGATTTCAATATCTTTGCATCATCGGTGAACCATCTTGAATACAGAGATGCATCTGCAAAAGAGGCAAAGTGCCTTTTGAATAAATAGGACAGTCAACTCGTGTGTCTATCTTGTTGGAGCACATTATGATACGTAGCCCACATGTTTCACTGCTGAAAGGCGTTGGAAACCATGAAAAACACAGTGGACTTCTTTTGTAGAAGGCTTCTGTTCCTCTGCGCTTGACAGTCAGCCTTGAAAAAAAAACACACACCTTGCGGCTTTCCAAAGCAAAGTTGAAATACCCTCCCGCTGCTCAGCTATTTTTCCTTCACGTTTTTTCGAGTCTGGAACCTCTCCAGGTCGCCACTAGCCACCATTGCTGGCATCACTCATCATCTTGTTTTCTAGGATCCGCTGCCAAAGCGGCACTCTCTGTCCCACTTTCGCTGGGCATGTTGAAAGGATTGGCACCTGGAAGGTGAAGCAACAACTAGAACATTTATTATTTGGAATGTTGCGTTTGACATCGAAATTCATGGTGGATCTCTTGTGGTCGGCATGTGTAGATGACACGGATCTTAGAAGTAGAGAGAGAGAGAGAGAAACAGAGAGAGAGAGAGAGAAAGAGAAACAAACAGGGGTTCCGACCATATAAACCCGCAAATTCATCCCATACTGACATCACGACCCAGCGTCTCTTCTATCCCAAAACAAGATCTTTGTATGTTCCATCAACCGATCAGCCCCTTTCTCCCAATGTCATAACTGAAAATATCTACACCCACACCTGCGGTCACAAACTTGGAGATTTCGGACTTGATAGGATGGGGCCGTTCACCCAGAACTTCCACTAGATCAGTGTATACCAAGGTCCTGGGGCGCCCCGATGGGTCAAGTCGTCGTTTCCAGCGGCAGAAAAAAATGTCTTGGGGGAACGGCCAACAACAACGAAACGACAACAAAAATTTAAGCTTCAATAATGTTTCAAAAGCTGGAATTGCCGGATACCTTTGGATACGGAATGATACATATGTGGAATACTCTCCCAGGTTCCCGCCTCCTAATTTTTTCCACTTTCTGTCAAGGAAACTCTGGGGATGATCAGGTTGCTGGAATTTGAGGTTGCTATACGAAATCCCAAGTCTCAACAAAAACCTTGTAAGAAACAAAAAATGAGAAGCCAAGCGTCTCTTTCTCTGCAAGTCGTTCCGCTAAGCTTTCTAACTTCTCTTTTTGCTCTGCAAGCAATGTCTTCACTCGACCTCACAACAAAACAACTTCCACCAACCTCAACAGCCACGAACCAACTTTGGTTCCAACACCAAAAAAGCACATGTTCGTGATTTTTGTTTGGGGTTCCAACCTTAAGAGTGTTGGTTCACCTGGTGGGACCCTTTCCATTTTCGCATGTTCGGATGGAAAAACTCCTTTCAGGTCCAAGGGACTGTACTGCTCTTCAACAATGCCTTTTGTTTTCTCATCAATCTTCCTTCCTGTTTCTTCACCTTGGATTGGATCCGATCCTCTAAAAAAAACGGCAAGGTTGGCATCCTGCTGGCACCTTTTAAAAGGGTGAGGATATACACCAAAATACCTTTAAGATATCAGTATGTTAGAATGTTCTTCCAAAGGAATATAAGCTGAATATCACTTTCATATCAACTCCAAGTTATCAAGGTCGGTCATTTCACGAAAAAAAAATGTAAACATTCATTGTGGGAAGTGAAATATTATTCTATAAGCTGGATAATATGTTATATCTCTAATGCATAAGATTAATGCTTTTTTACACATTAAGCTTATTCATTTGTCATGTTATTGTTCTTTTGCTCGTGCTTCCATTTTTTGTGTTGTTTTGTTTTGTCTTGGCTTGTTTTGTTTCGGGGAAGGTGGGCGAGTTGGGAGGGTCTTTTGAAGGGGGGCGTCATTGTCTAGCTACTTCATCTATTTTTCTACCCAATTTGTTTTGTAAATTCTAACTAGTGTTATATTACATATGCTTATGCCAATATCTATATTAAACAATACTGGTAAAAGTATATTAAAGAAATACCAGTATTTTATACTAATGGCTTGGCATGATTACTTAATAAGAAGGAATACTAGAATACCTAAACAGGAAATAGAGGAACAAAAATATGATTATCAATGTAATACGTGTCTTCGTTGGAAAAAGGTCAATGATATGGGTATTAGAAGCACTGGACGGATTTACTTACATTGTAAAAGGTGTAGAGAAGCAAGGGATAAAGCAAGCAGTAAACGAAAAGAAAAAATGGAAGCACAAGCAAAAGAACAATAACGTGACAAATGAATAAGCTTATTGTGTAAAAAAGCATTAACCTTATGCATTAGAGATATAACATCTTATCCAGCTTATAAAATAATGTTTCACTTCCTACAACGAATGTTTACATATTTTTTCACGATGTGGATCTGATCATTTTCCAAAGGGCAGATTGGGGGAAACACAAGTCCGACGAGGTGGAAAAAAACCCTCCCTAATTCAACGTCCAGCCACGTCGTCATCAGAGAATTTGGGGGTCTTTCGGAATCCAGTGGTGTCCTTTCGGAATCCAGTGATTTCTAGAGATCTTTTTTTTGCGGGATGTCCTTGTGAGACACATAAAACTTGTGGACAAAGGAACTGTAGGGCTTGTAGAACTGCTGGCTGGAATTGTTTTGTCCATAGGACAGCAGACCGAGTTCTTTGTCCATTCCATAGACAGCAACCATTGAGTATGCCATCTTGGTGACCTGGGTGGAGGACATGGAAGAGGAAACTCATCTTCCCTAGTAGCCACCTGAGGGAGGGGACATGCTAGTTCCCAGCAGGGTACATGCCTTTTTAATGGTTCTTCTCTTGAATAAATTGAAATATATGCATGTATAATATACGTGTATATATATATATTATATATACATTTCTGATGCATCATACATTTCATACATTCAACCTTCAAAAAGTGTTACCTCTAAGAAGCTCTCATCATTCTCCAGGTGTTGTCCTTTCACACCGGAGCAACATGGCCTTTACAACAAGAGGAACTGGAGAGTGATCAGGCTGATCAGCTGTATCCCATCAGATAAAATCCATCTTGCGGGGGTAAGATCCCCCACCCGCAAAGGGTAGTCAGTATCCCATTCACAAATCAACCCAGACATGTTTTTGTTCAACTTATTTCAATCCTGTCCTCATAGCATCCCACATTCCCACCCACCATCCCCACCTTATCCAAATCATCTGATGCCCCTGTGGTGATTCTCTTCACAAAGAGTTCTTCAGCAGCTCTACCGCCCAAGGCTACAGCAATCTTGTCCAAAATGGCCTCCAGCGCCCCGCCGATCCCCACGAGGGAGGCCGGGGGTTGTTGGGCGTCGTTTCGGGCACGGAACTCGGAAGGCAGAAGTGGAGGAGTTGGTTGGAAATTTTGATTTATTTAGATGACTCTGGGGAAGCTCAAAAAATCAAAAAAAGTTGGCGTTAGAGTCAGTAGAATCATGTTTTTTAACAAGAAAACCAAAAAAATACTCCTTGAAAACGGACCCACCAAAAAAAAACTTGGTTAGGTACATCTTTTTCTTGAGCTGTTTCTTTTTCATCACTCAGCATAAGCAACAACTAACCAACTAAACTAACGAAACCACTGAAAAGTACTGTTGATGGTTCAGAAATCCTGCACCAGTTGATATGGTAAATATCCCATTATTTGCAGGATTTCATACATCCCAGGTGGTTGTTTGGGATGTCTTCCATCAACAGTAGGAATTGAAATTCTACCGCTATAAAGTTATTTATAGAAACTTATCTTGTAAGACAGGTCATATGGGCTCTTGAGACTCCATGTCAGATCATGCCAGGATGCATTTAAGAAACAGAATTTCATCCCCCAATTGACAAATCCCATATGAAAATGTGTATACATATGTAGATAATAGAACATAAAGAAAAATACATCCTTCCTTTGAAAACCCACTGACAAACAAACTCTCATTCAACTTCATTCGCTGGATTTGCCAGTATCAGTCCAATATCAAGGTTTGCAACTAAACCTTCACAGCATCGCAATAAAATACGACACAGGCGCCGTGCCCCACCTCTTTGGAGAAGAGACTCATCTCTTGGGGAAGATACTGTGCAAAGCCGAGGGCTCCATTACTTCGTGGGACAATGGACACTTTCCTTGGGACGCACAACATGACAGCCATAGGGTGATACCTGATACCAACGTTCAGCCATATTGAAAACAAAAACAAATAACTTCCTAGAGAACCTATATAGTGTTTTTGTCCACAAAGTCATGATTGTTTTGTCAACTCGCATTATTGGTAGTAGTAGCGGCCGCAGCAGCAATAGCAGCAATGGTAGAGACAATAATACAAGAATAGAAGTCGTACTGGTGGTGGGTACTAGTACTAGTAGGAATTCATCATGCACCACCCGCAGTGAAACCATGTTTGAAGAAATCTCTTGTAAACACAAGGCATTTCTTGAAGTGCGGCTGGAAAATTGTAACTCACCCCTTGCGTAGCTGCTGCTGGGCAACAAAAGCGGATCTGCATGCTCCAAGAACCAGCCTTGACATGAGTTCGGCATTCCAAAAAATCAACCGTGTGTCCTATGAAAATTATCTGTTACATTTTTTTCCAACGTAACTCTTATGAGGTCCTCCTTTAATGCCGACGTTCCAAAAAAGATGACCAAACTTTATTTTGACCTTGCCAATCCCAAAAAACAACTGCCTGCCACAGCATGACCAGACTCATGTAGCGCCACTGTTTTCTTTTCCTGAGGCAAATGGCAAAGCGCGGGGGACAGGTATAAAGAAATTGGGCAAAGCTAATTGACTCAAAATGACCCAAGCGCCATAACCACTCCACAACGTTTTTTCTTTTCAATCCAGTGTCTAATTAGATCCCGACATGCAAATTGGCCCCGGATCACCGAGGACCCAGCGACTTGTTCTGTCGTAAGGGACGCTAGTCTGGAATATTACTTTGAGTAAAGAAAAACATAGAAAAACCATAGCCCTCAGCATGTAGTGGGGCCGCGTCATCACCCCGCTCAGTACGCAGCACAGTACACCAAGCGTTGTTAGCACAGGTGAGGTGTCGTTTTTCTTCACTTCCCAAAAGAACGTTTCATCTTCCCCAGCGAAGCATCTGCAGGGCTCATTAACCCATTTTGTTTTGGGAGGCCACCCACCACGCGTTCTGTGGCCTCGAAAGCTGGGGGGTTGGCTGCAACTTCCCCATCTTCAACGTTTGATTTTTGCAAAAACCAAGACAGCGACAAATGCTCAAAGACAAATACCCTATGTTCCAAACCACCCTGTCAGAGTACAAGTTGGGTTGACCATCCATGTATATAAGTTTCTAGGGGACGCTGATTGACAGAATCATCCAGTTTTTGCTGATGACTGGTGAAACTTGGAGTATTCAGCAGCTCATACGTAGAACAGAACGTTGGCCTACAGTAACATACAGGAAGTATCCAAAGCATCACTGGATCTCTTGATACTTCCACGTCTCGACAAGCTGTTGGACAGGTCTGGTGGTAGAAGTCACACTCTTGTCTGTGCAAGTATGTTTTTACGTGAATCGGCAATCATCGGCCATCCAAAAGCTCATAAGATCTTCAACTAAAGCGGTGGAACTCCCAAAACTATCCACAGGTAGCTGAGAACATTGAAATCAAGCAAACCACCCAGTTGCCAAATATTCAAACTGGAAACCTTCCAAAAACTCCGGGTGAAAATGAAAAAATCGTTGAAACCACCACCACCAAGTCATGACAGAATTTTCTCCATGGCACACGCTCAAAGTCCTGCATCTCCACTTTTTCAGCAGATCGTCTCGCAGCAAAGATGGCAGCTTCGTTGCAAACATTGGCCTCGGTATTCAAACAGGGGGCAGTATCGATCCAAATGTAGGGATACCCTTTTCATCCCGTGGACATGATGTATTTCATCAAGAAACCACGATAGCTTCTGTGTGCTTCCGGGACACTGTTTCTGGCAATGTGATGGGGAGAAATCATGATGCACTTAGGAAATCACCTACTACCAGGTTTTTTTGGAAACAAAGACAAGCAATAGAAATATACACCCCCGAAATTTAACATAGCCCCTGAAAATTGATGCTTGGAAGATGAGTTTTCTTTTGGGATTTCCTATTTTTAGGGGCTATGTTAAATTTCCGGGGTGTAGAAAACCCATAGAAACCCCAAGAAAGAGACCTTCTCAACCTCGGATTCCCTTCTTTTCGAAAAAAAAAAAAAAACATCAAGGTTTCATGGTTGGAAAACATCTAAAAAAAGTATCACATGAAGTGATACTGTTGATGGTTCAGAAATCCCAAGGCCAACCACCTGGGATATATATATATAACCCTCTAAATACCCAGGTATATTTACCATATCCACTGGTTAGCAGGATTTCTGAACCATCAACAGTAGCTATGAAACCTAAGCCTGAATACTTTATCATAAATTGAGCCTCCAGCCACACATCTCTGTATCATGGCTTGCTCTAAAATTAGCTCCCAATGCCACCAGGTCACAATGTCAGCACCAACAAAACCGGGGGTCAACGAAGCCATACGTTTTGCCACATCATCCGTCTTTAAATCATCTTGCAAGGTGATGGGCTTTAAATGAACCATGAAGATTTTTTCTCGTTCCTGGGTGTTGCAATCATTTTGAGTTGTTTTTTGTCGGTTTTTCTGTTGATGCATTGTCAAATGTTATTCTACTTTGCATTCTGGTAAACGGGTAAACAAAGCCAATGCTATTTGAAAGGGTAAAAAGAAGTTAGTTCAGTATAATTCAGCTTTGCCAATGGGGAACATTTCAAGCTGGGATGAAATGAACCAGTAACCAAATCCACCAAAAAATTGGTGCGATGCCGTCATCAAATGGATGTAGTAATGAATCATTCATGATGCCAGCCAAACAACTTCCCGCTGAAGGTCAAGCGAGTCAAGCATTGATCTGACTATCCAGAAACTCTGAGGAAGACTCGAAGGTTTTCACGTCAAATGTGGTCTGAAACTATGGTGATGATGATGATGATGATGATGATGATGATGATGATGATGATGATGATGATGCATAGGGCCTTCTCTGCATTCGAGAAATCAAAGAAAAATGATGAAAAATGTCAGCAACCTTTTCAGTGTCTGCCACTGCATCCAGGTTTCAATGCATCGCGACTTACAACTTTGGGTTTGAATGTCTTCTAGTTGACCATTCCCCCCCTTCCCTAATCTGCGTGTTGTATTTCTTTAATTTGCTTAGGTGGGTTTTCACCAGGGCTGCCGGCTACCCACATCTTTGACAACTCCGTTGAGGCCAAGACCGGCTACCCATAATTGCACGTCCACGTCTCTGCCAAATCAGGCTTATCGATAGCGATCTGTCGGTCAAAACGACCCGGACGCGTCAAAGCAGGATCTAAAACGTCAATGCGATTGGTACCTGCCATGAATGGTGCTGCGTTTTGGGATTTCCACCTCCTCTCAATAATCAGGGAGAACCGGTGGATGCCAAACGGATATGATGAGATGATGAACAATTTTCGAAGCAGCCCAGTGGGCATCTTTAAGCTTTAAACCTGACATCCATTGAAATTATCAGTTGTGATTCATCATTCAGGCTCTTGAAAGATCTTTCTCAATGCGTCCTTTCCTACCATTCATTTCACTCCCAGCCTGCCAGGACCACGACCCCAGTTCCAGAAGAGAAACCATCCTTAGGATGGAAAAGCTAGAGAAGTCTGGAATGATGAAGTGCAATGTTCAAACACTACGTGGCTTTCATCTCTTTTGCTACATGGTTTTGTTGAGCCTCAAGTATATCATATGTTTGTGTGTGTATGTTGTTTGTCCGTTTTCTAGTTTTCTATGTTGTTCCCATATTTGGAATATGAGGCCGGGTCAGTGTTTTCCAGTCAGTGTTTTGATTCGTGAAAATTCTAATAAAAAAAAGCAGATAAAAACCTTTAGGTCAAAAAAAGACAAGTCAAGTCTTTAAGCTAAGAGATTCCCTATCATCCACACCCAAAAGCAGCCTTTTCGTATATCATTTTTTCTATGGCATTTTTTCGAAACGAAGATGTTTGATCAACTAAAAATATCAAGTTTCAGGTCTCCAGGTTTTTTAAGCCAGGCAGCCATTTCTACCAGGAGCTGATTCAAGGTGTTTTCGCGTTCATCGTTACCACCTCCACCGAAACTGCCTTTCCCTCGTCGACGCCCAACAGCATCAATCTCATCGATGAAGACGATGGAAGGGGCTTGGGAGCGCGCCTGTGCAATCAGTGGCTGCGATGCACCGGCGGGGCACGCCACCAAGGTTGGTGCGGCGGCCAGTCGGCAGCGGTGCATTGCCGACAGTTTGTGAAGGCAGTGATAACTGGATACTGAAAGTGATTTTACATGATGAAGAGTAGAAAATGAAATAAGAGTACCACCTGGTTTGTGAATTAAAAAAAACGATGTATATGTATGTATGTATAATATATATATATATCAAATATATACTGATATAGTATCGATCTTTCAGAAACATGTTTTTGATATATTTGTACCTACTAGCTCGTAGATGCTTGTGCAATTGATCCCATTCTTGTTGGCAGATACGTTCTCGTTCTGAAATCATAAACATCTCAAAGACGCCAGTGCTTGATCTACTAAACTGGGCAACAGAAAATGAAAATCGCCCTTCCCTTGATGATTTTCAGTGTTTTTTTTTTCAATCCCATGTTCGAAATATTTCGAAATCAAATATGTTTTGACCAATAAATTAAAAAAAATAAAAAAACATTCATCTGAAGTCACCATGACCATCCACTTTGTTGAACTCACTTCAACGGGCCTGTTGAAACAAATCCCGAACTCGAGAAGGTCCAACCCCCACGAACATCTCAATGAAGTCCGAACCGCTTCTGAAGGAAACGGATTTTCCGACACACAAAATCGTCGTTTGGGTCGGTGGGGATGTTGAGCATGGTGGGTGTTTCGGACATGGCAGTGCATTCGACTCGAATTACAGAAATCCTTCGGTTTAGATTGTTCTCTCATGATAGGGTCTCCTACCATGCCAGGTAGCGCAAGATTTTAACCATCAACAGTATTCAACAGTATGGAATGATGAAGTAACAAATGATCTCAAAGGATGAATGCCCAGATGTTGACTGCTGATGGCTGGGCCCTGTTTCTGACCGCTTTTGTTGACTTAATTCCGAGTCCATCTGCAAAAATTGGCAGAGAGGCATCAAGCATTACCAAACGACTCATCGAAATAATGCATGCTCTACAGAAATGCATCTGCTACCAGGCAAAACACGCTGTCTTCTTTGATGTCTCCTTTCTGTAAGGTTTCCCTTCCTTTCACCTTTCCACTTCCCCCATCGCGTTTTCTTTCCAACTGAAGCTACTGCTAAGGTGGCCACTACATATAATAGTGAATCATTCACAAGCCCCTTTTCAAAAATGTTCGGCATTTCTCCAACGGTACCAAGTCACATGGAAAAGAAGGGAACCTCAGCTTCTCCTGCAACAGCTTTTGCCTCGGTTGTACACCAAAAAAACAAAAAGTGGAAAAAATGGACCAAGATGACCTACTCAAAAACAAAACTGGTTTGACGAAAAGAAAGACGGCAGATTTTTGTTGGTTGAATGTGTTCAGCAAATTTTGAGAGTTCTAAAGATTTTTAACTGAGAGGTAAGGCCTCTACAGACATTTTTGGGGGAAATCTTTGCTGTGGTTGCCTTCGCTTGATCAGGTTTCAAGATGGAGAGATCCAAATAACTGTAGTTCTTTCCAGGAACAGTTGGTGCTAATCTCCAAGTTGTTTGGTTTCGATTCGTATGTTCATGCCATCTAGGATCTTTTCCTGGGGGAGAAGGTTATGTAATATTACCACAAAAAAAGCAAGAGACGATTGGATTGATGGCGCTGAAGATTTGAATTTGGGACATTTTGGGACCGTTGGGCCCCCAAGAAATTGTGGTGCAAAGGTCACATTCCCCCCCAAAATCAGATTTTCAAAAATCATTGCCTTCAATACCAGGTAGGAAAATCAGGCCAGAATCGAAACCTTTTCGTAATTCTTCCCCCCCCCACCCCACACAACAACAAAAGAAAAGAACTACACATGGATATCATTGGATACACTCCCCAAGTTTAACATGGAACCTTAACATGATGTTTCCGAAAGGAATCTCCTATTCCAAAGGTGCCATGTTCAGGTTCCATGATAAATTTTGTTTATCAATGTATCTGATCTCAAGCCAATGAGCCAACAATGTCTTTCCTGTGCCCGGTGGACCAGCTAACAATCCACCCCGGGGAACTCGTGCTCCTGGGCCGAGACCAATGGGCAAGTGACATGTATGTTAAGTGAATCTATCTACTTTTGTGCACTTTCTAGTTTTTCTAGTTGTTGTATATGTAACTACAAATAGATTGTATGATAGATACACGTATTGGATGTGTGTTGTGGATCTACACACATGGATAAGACATCTCATTACACATGAATGTATGCATGCTTGTCTGCGTGTCTGTCTCTCTGTAGGTGGTCTGTAGGTGGTCTGTAGGTCTGTGGGTCTAAAGGTATGTAGGAAAGCAGGCATGGCTGCATGTATGTATGCATGTATGTACGTATTTAGGTAAGTGAGTAGGTAGGTATATACGCATGTCCGACCCACTATCAGTTCATGCCGCCAACACTATCCACCACTATGTCAAGATTGGGCGCCAGGGGTCCTAAATCCCACGGGACTTTGAAAATGTTGGACAAGTGGGAGAGAGATCCATGTCCAACTTTCCCACCCAACCCACAGGACACAAGGCAAATATTCCCTGACCCTCTCCTAGCTGCTGATACTTCTTGGGACTCTTCAGGAAATCCACGAATTCTACAACTTCCTCAGGAAGTTGAAGGGCCAACTGAAAATACAAAAGAAAAATAAAAACCGATGGAGGCAAGAAGGACCACTGTTTCCAAATTTCGGTATTCTGCGGATTTTCAACTGTTTCCAAAATCATTGATCTTTCCATATCTTTCTGCCTTTCTGAAGGCCTTGATTTTTGGATTTTTGTTCGCCATGGCAAAATTCCGAAAATGCCAAGCTGCAGCTTTTGCTTGATCCAGCCCAGCCACATCGGCAAACTTCACCTGTGCGGTTCTGTTTGTCTGAGATTTCCAGTTGCTGAAGCTTCGGCCATGCTGGTGCTGACAGATTTATCAAATTCAAGGTGACCATTCAACCATCTCATCTTGATCCTTAGAGTCTATGATCAACCTGAGGTCTCTTGCTACTTAATTTCGCTATGTCTTGCCAGTCGATGTTCTGCCAGAATTCTCCAAGTTACCTACCACCTCCCCAACTTCGCCGGAAAAAAAAAAACAGATCTGGGCACAACCCAATTATTGGAGTGCCAAAAAAATCCATTCCGAAAAGGTCCCCAAAAAAAAACAAACAAACCACATCGAAAAAAAAAAAACGACACTTTTAACGTGTTGTTTTTTTCCCACCGGCCAAGAGGTTTCCACCGGGGACGTTTAAAACACCAACGTTTCCAAAAAAAAACATCATCCAACCCCCCAAAACAACTGATCCAACAAAAACGAACACGACCGACCAAAAATTCGACAACGTTTTCCGTCCCCCCGTACCTTGGATTTCACATCCTTGGCGCCCTGTGGAAAGACTTTACCAATATTGAAGATGCTTCGACCACCAGCCCCAGGACCTCCTGGCATACCTTGCGGTCAAACGGACGAATCCTTTAAGAATTCCCGAGGTTTACCCCCCCCCCCCGCAAAAGTGACGGGGTTTAACGGAACCCCCCCCCCAAAAAAAAAAGGCCTTGGGGGTGAAGTGAAACACAAAGCTGTTTTTTTTGTTAACAAAAAATTGGGGGTGGCAAATTAATGTGACATTCGAAATGTGTTTTTAAATAGTCTTTCAATTGATACCTCAGATCCAGAAAACAATGCGTTTGCAAAATCTGCGGATGTCATTCTCGGTGTTCTGAGTTTTTTCAGGCAAGATACCTGCTCCACCCATGCCACTACTCATGGAGCGTAGTCCCATGAAAAGCACCTCGGTGCTTCCGATGCATGTTTCCCACGATTTCCAGATGTTCACCTGGAAAATATTGAAATCACAGGAAATGCTCCCCCGCTTGGGAGTGATGTCTGTAATATATTTCGTATACCATGAAGTGGTGAACAATTCTGTCATTTGTTGGGGCAATAACACGCCAGAGGATGCTTCAACAATCTGTTGACCATTCGATTTCAAAAATTGGTCCCTAGATTCTTAGGACTGTAGCCATGCGCTATAACTCGCTGCTTTGCAGGTCTATGAATTATTCTCAATAATCTTGTTTATACAAGCATTCGATGGATGTCTCCAAAAAAAATCAAAGAACAAACTTGATTCCCCTAGCCAACTCCATAAATTCACAGCGTAGTCAAATTAATTCAAAAAATCACTGAAGCTCTGAAGCCGCCACGAGACCACGAGAAAGAGAATCCCTGGCAGTTGTGGCAAAAGATCTGATAGAAAATCAGATTCATCCACATACCTCGGCAGTAGTAGAAAAGGGGAAGAATGATTTTGTCTTCCAAGTCACAAAATAATAAGAAATCGCAAAAACAAATGGCTTGTGTACCTCCGGATTTTCTAAAAAACCAACCAAAGGTTTTTCAAACGAATCTACAATCTACCGTCCCAAAAAGTAACGGAAAGAAAATTCCCTGAAAGTTCACCTGGAAAGTTTCCAGCTTTGTGGTCTGGGAAACCTTTCGGTTGACAGTCGATATCTCCACCTCTCTCACCACCTAAACTCCTCAACCCAAATTTAAAAAAAAAAACAGTTCAACTGATGCCAAGAGACTGAATAGGGATCTGTTCAACTGAAGGGATGCCCAAATCATTTTGAGCCTGTTCCAATTTTGCTTCAAAGGTTTCGGGACTTCCCAACCTCGGGTTGATGGACGACCAGGGGGGACTCATGGTGCCGAGTGCTGGACCTTGGTTGGAAGCTTCCTTTAAAAACCTTCAATTTTGCTGAAGCAAAATGCTGTAAAACCCATAGGGTGGATGACCATACAAAAACAACCCAGTTTCACAGCTTGAGTTTTGGGTGGGTTTTTTCAACGATATTTCCAGAACCCTTTCAGCTCCATAGAAGACGGGGGGGTTGGATTCCTTAAAATCATCTGCAAAGACTTCAAGTCAAAAAAATGATACGCAAATATCTCTCACCTCCAGGCCTCCAGGTTCCTGAAAGTCTTTTTCGCCATTTTGGAAGGGGGGGGGGAAGATTTCCCCTATCTCTCTCTCTCTCTCTCTCTCTCT
>DF240907.1:36907-97842 GCA_000507305.1 Breviolum minutum Mf 1.05b.01 | reverse complement strand
CTTCTTGGCCAGCTTTTGAAACTCGGGATGAGATGCTACCAAACGAGTGCTTTTACGAATCAACTTCTCACTATTTGGAAGCTTGAGGTTATACCTACACATGTGAAGATTGACGACTTCATGTTTCTGCATAATATGCAGCATCTCTGGATATCTCCATGTGCGGGCTCCGGCCGGGTGTTCAAACAAAGCACGACCTCCCAAACTGACCTGTTGTCGAAAAAGTTCACAACAGAACTTAATGTACAATCTACTTTCATTCCGTTTCCTCAAGAACTCAGCAGGACTAAGGAACTGTTTATTGTAGTTTGACCAACCACCTTCATTTGTACAAGGTGGACACAGGATCAGTAACTCTGGAGGGTGCTGTGCCAATTCTTCTTTGACCTTGGCTCTAACTTGGGGATCTTTTAAATCATAACCAGTTTCAAGATCAATGGACCAAGCTTTATGACCAAGAGGTTCAACGACTTTTGCAAACCTGGGAGGGGAAAACACTTCCACTACAAACCACTTTTTCCCAGGTGTTTTGCCAGCGGTCTGGATGGCACAACATTGCTGGAATTGTTTACACAACTTTCGGGCTTGTTTCCTAGATGGCTTGAACGTGCTCTCATCGCGATCATGGTTCCTGCAGGGCACCGGCGGAGGTGGAATGGTTTCACTTCCTTGGGACATCTTATTGGATTCTAACTTATGATCATCTACTAGGATGGGTGTTTCAACACTACCTGACACCGTTGGAGAAGCCACACTTTGGTCCTGAGAAGCATCAACGGCTGGGGCGGCATCCATCGAAGTCATCATGATTTCCTCGAACTTCGATTCACTTTTTGCATCATCCAACACATTGACGATGTACTGATTGGCAGAGTTGGTCTGTAGCGGAATGCTTTTCCCTGAGTCAAACAACTCCAACTCGTCAGAACCGAAATGCAAGGATGCCTTCAAGGACTTCAGGGCTGATCGGCTGATCAGCAATGGTGCAGTGCCTTGAATGATTGCAGCCTTGATTGATCCTTCCCGTCCTCCCAGAATGATCGGCATGATGATGGACTCGGTTGACATCTCGTGTTGGCCGTTTCCAAACCTGAAGTGATTTGTTTCAGCGAACTTTTTGGGAAGCGTCATATTTCGATCCTTCCACATTTGCTGAAAATCCAACAGTGTTTGACTGCCGATAATGGTGCGGCCGCACCCAGAGTCCAAAACTCCGTATCCCGGCGAGGAAACCAACAACTGCTCGGAGGTGTGTGGTTCTGACACTTGTTGTACATGACGCCTCATGCGTTCCAACAGCGAAAAACCCGTCCCTGAACCATTGTTGTACTTGTTGTCAACTGAATGCACTACCATCGCAGCCCCCATTTCCGGTGATCTCTTGGGTTGCTGCGATCCAGATGAACTCGATGACGGCTTTGCAGACTGTGCTCGTTGAGGACATTCACGGGACCAATGTCCCACACGATGGCATCTATGGCATTTGGTACGTTTCTTGAGTTCCTCAACTTCGACACGGAAGCTGCGACGAAGGTCAGTAGCTGCCTTGAAACGACGGCTCTTCTGGAGTTTGTTGAGTTCCTGACGTTTCTCCTTCCAACTCACAGCCATCACTTCAGCTACATCAGCTTCTTCGAACACTTCGTCCGTAGAGCCGCTAACGTCACCTTTCTCGAATTCCGCCAGTAAGAGCTCGACATCCTCAAACTCATTGGCGGCTGGAGGTTCATCTTCAGACTCCACTGCATAGATCTCATTCTCTACCAGACTGATTCCCTGAGTGCGTTTCTTGGCGATGATGAACTCAGGAAAACAACTTCTCATAGCCTTGGAAATGTCGTCCTTTTTCAAGGACCCCTGAGCTCGGGCGAGGCAGACAGCCTTTTGTTCTTCACTAAGTCCAGACTTGTGTAAAATCATCCATCCTTGAGCTTCCTCTGGAAAGCTGATTGCCGTCTTACGGCGGCATCGGTCAAACAGTTCTCCAGCTCGTGAGATCCAGGTTTTCAACGTTTCTCCTTCTGCAGATTTGAGGGCGAAGATGGATGTTAACATCTCACCCAACTCGTCGGCATCATCCTTCTGAGGGAAACGTTTGTCCAACAAAGCAAAAAGTACGTCCTCGCCGTTCTTTTTGCGATACAGGGCAGGATCACAATGCTCAACGCATTCAAGCGCTTTTCCAGATAGAAGGGTGTACACATAGGCCCCTCTGGCCTCTGCTGGACACTTGTCACCCAAAGTCAGAAGTTTGTTCGTCACCCAAACCTTCCAACGTTTGTATTCTCGGCTGTCTTCGTCTTCTCCGCTGAATTGGCGCAACCCACCATGTTGCTCGCCAGGGGACATGGACGACATGGCACCACTGACGGAACCCCCTAGGGTTCGGAGCTAAGAAACCTTAGCTCCGCTACCAATCTAAAAGCGAAAGACACTTCCTAGTGTCACACCAACGGCCCTTTTTCTATGCACCTTGCGCAGAAAGTGGCTTTCGGGTCCATGCACTGACAACCGACCGTGACTGGCACCACTGGTTCAACAGATGTATTGGTGCCTTGAATCACTGTGCTAGGACAAGCCAATGGAGTGAACCAACGTCCGGTCTCTTAGGTTGACAGGATTCATCAGGCTCCGATTTTTATTTCCAAACGCCGATCCTTGCAGATGATGATGAGAACGATGATGAACATTTGACTTGTATGAACTTTGGTTGAAACGGCCACTGTGAAGATTCGTTTCATGAAAGGAGATGTGTTCAAACACAGGGGTTTCAGCAAAAATGCAAAGAAACATCATCTTCTGACACAAGGTGAGTTCTCTGCCACTGCAGCGCACATTTCTGGCTCAAAAAGGCCAAGACAGATCAGAAACAGCACAGAGCAGTTTTGACTTGTGTACTCCAAATTTACCTCTCAAACTGTTTATTTAGACGTCCATCTACCGAACCCGGTCATGCTTTGATGGACAAGGCCAGTGTCTTGAACCCGTCTTTTTTTTGTGGGGAAGTTTTGGGCTCAACCGCTTTGGTGGAATTGATATTTTAGAGCCTTAAGGAAAGATATTTGCAAGAATCATTTCGAACTTATATATTTTCATGTTCTTGGAATGTATAGTTGAAAGGAGCTGTCATCGCATAAGGGGGGAAGGAATGACAAAGCAGAAATGATGCTTCTTTTCATAGGTGGCATCCTCCACCTTTCTCAGTTTTCATGTCCAATTCCTCTGAATTGGTTTGTTTGAAAGGAAGGGTTCAGGATAGTAGATGCATTTCCTGATAAATCTACGGTTGTTAAGCATGATTGATATATCTACGTGGGTTGCTATGGCCTATTGGAAAATGCAACCATTTTGAACAAATGCCATGAAGTTGGAAATGCTTTTTGTAGCACCTGAAAAGTCGATCCATCATGGCTTCTCATGGTTCAATCTGACCAAACTTCGGGAATCTGATTGGCAAGGAGCACCTGAGATAGCTTCCAAGTTTCTCCATGAATGGTGGTCAAAAGATGTGTCATCACCAGTTTTTGTTCCAGTTTTGTTTCATAATTTTATTATTCCCATGTTTTTCCCCCGAAGAGGTGTGCTTGCAGGAGCTGTTACTGCTGCCTGCTGCCACCGCAAGTTTTCCGGCTCCAACGTGGCCGTTTGACCGCTTGACTCACTTGACCACAACGAGAGCCACAAACATGGAACTGCAAAATGCATCGCAGACGAAGAGTTTGTTGGCCATCTTGGCTGCTGGTGTGTCAGCCTGGTTTGCTTGGCGCAAGTGGAAAAGTTTGCAACACTTGCCACCTGGAAAGCTCTTTATGTGGCCATTGCTAGGAGAGTCAGTGAGATATGTTGCTGATCCACTGAAATTTGTGGAGGCGTCGGGATTTTTTTTGTCATATTTTTTAGTTTGCAACTGAAACCCCTCCAATAATTGGAAACATAGACATGGAAGATTCACCATATTGGAGCTTTCTTCAATCCGAGTTTTCCAGAGGAAGGTAGGGGAATTTCTTGAGATGCCCTGTGTCAGGAGAAGCTCACAGAGCATGGTGGCACCTTCCGCAGCAACGTCCTTCTTGGGAACACCGTTTTTTTAGCCGTCACGGATTCGAATGCAAAACTCTTCTACTCCAGAAAAGACCTGGGATCCTTTTAAAACGGAAAATGCCACCTTTTTTATTCAATTGAGTGTTTTTTTTTTGTTTTGGCAGAATCTCCTTTGAGCTTGGAATTTTCATGAAAGTTACTGTTGGGTGGTCATGAAAACATCCCAATCAAGACGCAAAAATTCTCATCTAAGGATGGCCTCTTCACTTTCAAAAACTCGTTGGTCTGAAAGCACTTCCCATGGTGAATGATCCACTTCATAAAAAGTTGCGTACCTTAAATGGTCGAGCCTTTGGTGATCGACAATTGGATAGTTATTTATCTAAATTATCCAAATTATCCGCAAAGTATTTGGATCTTTGGGTTGACAATGCCGACTCGAAAGATTTGCACATGGAGGCTGGGCTAAGTTTTTTTTGGAACCAGTGGAACGTGTGGAATTGTGGATTTGTTGTTGTTGTTGTTGTTGTTGCTGTTAGCGTCTGGGTTAGTGGTAGCGTTAGCGGTAGGAGGAGAAATGACGGGGGATGTGTGCGTGCGAGTGTGTTACTTTTCATGTGCGGCACGAAGCATTCCAAGAAACGCGGCGAGATTTTATAATGTATATAATTGTACACATACATGTTTTTTGAAACATCAATCATAGATATTTGGGCTTACATTTTCACAGTGTGTGTTTCTTGCAAGATGTGCTCAGCCTTAATAGGTCGTACCGTGCATTGTCCAAAAGGAAGACCCCGGACAATTTGACAGCCAAACCAGCAACAAAACTGATTTAGTTTGGACGAACATGTGCCATTGACAGGTCATCTTGGTCATATCCTGGGCCCTCCAGCATGAAGATGTTAGGTTTACCTTGTCAGATAAATGTTCGATGGTTCAAGTGGGTTGATCCCCAAGTCATCCGTTTGAGGGTTTCCTGGGATAGATCACGAACCTAGAACCACCAACAGGAAATTCCACGGTGCCACAGGTGAAAAAATATGCCTTCGAGTGTGGCGAGGCAGTCATCTTGGGTGTGGAAAACGATCAGCTGAAAACGGATCGCTTTATGCAACTCTATGACAAGGCCTTCAGAGGTCCCTTGATTAAAAGCCGATTTGTTTGAAACTCCAAGTGGCGAGGAAATAATCACCCACCAAAAAAGTACCTCGAGAAAGTGAAACCCTGGCACCTTCCTCATAACTCAAACCCAAGCTTCGCAGATTGGATGAGGGTGAATTGTATGAATCAATTGGGTTTAACAACACTGAGGTTTAGGGGTGTTCAGGTGACTGGTGACTTGGAGGTTTGCTTCACTAGAAAACGGTACTTAGGATTCGCATTCTTCAAGTCACTGTAGGTGTATCTTTTTGTAATTTCAGCATCAACAGCAATCTCAACAGAAAGGTGAACCTTGATTCGCCATTTTGCCAATAGGTTTGGGTTATGTGTTGCCCTTCGACCTTCCGGGTTTTCCCTTTCGACAGTGCATGAATGCCCGACGGCAACTGGTAGAAGATTTTAAAGATGTGATCCAACAGAAGCGGAAGAAATTGCAAGATCCATGTCGAATGTTCAAGATTAATACCATGTTGGACACAATGTTGTGACTTGGTGAAATCTGGTTTGGTGGGGATGATGAGTACTTGGTTGATTGCTCAAAGGTGTGAAAGGTACATATGAGACTGCAAAGGAGCAACAAGCAAAATGGATTGGAAAATTGGATTAACGGAGATGAAATGAAATAGCGAGTGCTTAAATCTTTGCACCTGTTTGGATTTGGGGTTTATATAAGAAGTGTGGGCATGGGAGGCTTCCAATGTTCAAGCCTGTTGATTTTTTTTTTGGCACCAAGATCCGGCCCGGCCGTGAGATGTCCAGAAGATTTATCACTGGAAAGTTGCAAGTTGAAATTTTTATTCGGGTTCAGGGCGTGTTCTCACTAACTTTTGTTGACTGAGGCAAACAGAGGACAACAGCAGTGACGAAGAGTTACTGGACTTCTGTGTTGGAATGATGTTCGCAGCCCACGATACTACATTGTGCTCCATTCAAAGTTGTCTTCATTGGTTGAAACTTGTGCTGGGCCCAGAAAGGTAAGACTTTTTGACTCTTTTTGCTGGGCATGTACTGTCCGTTTGCAATCCCAAGACTGGGGTTTCCTTTGTCAATGATAGTGCTGTCGGAATTGTGGTTGGACACGAAAACAACATGCCCAAGACTGATGCTGGAATCTGACTACGGAGTGGTAATTAAAACATAGAGCCATCTAAAAGGCTTCCCATTTACCTTTGTTCACATGTTGAGGATTGTGAACCATGTGCTTACACGCCGGTCTGGATTTTTTGTTTCCAAATCCTTGGATCAGGAAATGTGTTCCTACAGTAGAGGAGCGCCTACGTCGTGAGGTCCACAGTGTATGGGATGGCGAAGAACCGATCACACGAAAGATCTTGGAATCGTTGCCACAACTGAAAGCATTTCTTCAGGAGGTTTGGAGAATGACCCCTCCAGTGGTCGTGATAAGCCGACGAGTGACAGAAGATATTGAAGTGGATGGATATATAGTGCCTAAAGGATGGAAGCTGAATTTTGCTCCTGCAGGAAAGCATAGCAAGTGCGAAGAGCCCGAGACCTTTTCTATTGAAAGACATTTGGATCAAGGCAAATTTCTGGATCGACTTTTTGATTCAACCTATTTCAACTCTTTTGGAGGAGGAAGTCGGATGTGTATTGGACTCTTGGTGTGTTAAAAAAAAGAAGTGACAAGAAACAAGAAGCTCTAGACCCAAGGGTTTGAGGCGGTGCTTATGTAGCTTTTTCTGGTCAAAAGGTTGCAACATGCTCAGATACTGGTGAGGTTTGCATTTTTCGGATCCTTTGGGGCCACACTCGGTTTACAGGAGACAACTCATGAAAAATGTGGATTGTTGAACACCCACCCATTGTCCTTCTACCAAGATATGTGTTCCATTTTGACGGCTTTTTTTCAATAAGAATGCTTCAGCCCCCAGAAGATAGGGCGGTTTTGGAATGTACTCCAGCTTCATTCGTTCTTTCAATGAAAAATGCCACGAGTAAGGGTCACGAAAATAGTTAAAACTCAGAAGTCAACTTCCGAATCGCCAAATACTCCTTGTGCTTGTTTAACTTTTAAAATTTGCACCTTTGAACAGATTCTTTTTCAAAATAATACTGTAGATGACCCCACACATCTAGCACATTTGAGTCCTAATCCAGAAAAAATCCGAAAAAAAAACCACGGGTAAGGATACAAGTTTGCGCGCGATGAGATGTTGGTCTTTTTCCTTCATTTTCTTCGCGGCTACGACCTGAAACTGGACCAATCGGATCATCGGAAGTTTCCATTCAACTTTTGGCGCCTCAAAGGTGCCTTTCAACGTTTGGCATAGATGGACAACCCACCTGACGTGGTGGTGGTGTTTTAACATATGGAAATATGGAGATTTTGACAAAATGGACAATTACCATGAACATACCATGATTTATGGCGGGGATTTGTGAGATTTAAAACCCGTCACTTGCAAACTTAGCATTCCAACAGCTTGGGCTTGTGGGCCACCTTGACGCGTTGCCATCAGAGGTGTTCGGCGCCCCGCTTTTCCAGCCATTTGAGGCCTTGATAGTGAATCCCACAGGGTGAGCCAATCGACCGCACAACATCGCAACATCGGACAAAACGGGAGAAGTGGGTTGAAGAGAGAAAACAGGCCAAAAGCAGGTCATATAATCTTTTTTATTCAACAAACTGAGGGCTGTTTTCGTAATCAGCATTGAGTGCAGCTTGCCATGTAGTTGCGTCTGCATGAGGGTCGCATCTACCCTGACATGTCATCTGCAAATGGGATATACAATGCAAGACGGTACTTGATAGTACCACAACATACGCTCTATAACATGGCCATCTCCACCACGAAATAGGTCGCCCTGACTTTCTCATGAAAATTCACCGGCGTGTTCCACATCGTTTGACCCCCATGCTTTGTACGGAGTTGTGCCCACATATACTGCAAGAGGTGTTCTAGGATATTCAAAAAATATCAATCGGAATAGACGTACACGAAACATTTGTGGATAGCTATGTGCACATGTTTGTCTTTGCCAGTGGTTACTCTTCACCAAGAATTTACGGGTGTACTTATCCATCACCAGAGATGCCTCACTTTACAAGGTTATGTGTGTTGGATGTCCGGTTGTGCAGAGATTCGAGCGTGCCCGGAAAAACATTCTCACGGTGAATGTTGCAGGACCTGAAAATATCACACTTAAAACTCCTTCGATCAATCATTGGGAGGAACATGGTCCCCAAAGCAAGATGCAAACCGAAAATTTGCTTTCCTAGCTTTGGGTCATTTTCCACTGATGCATAGTTTCGGAGGGAGAAGAGATATTTTCCCCAAAAAGGTCCTTTTCTTGATGTTTCCCTGAAAAAAAGGCACTTTTTTAGCAGATTTCCCAGTTGCTTTTGTCGTCAGGTGCAACGGTTTGCCGGAAGTGGATGGGTTGATTCGCCACGACAAGGTGTCTTGATGCTGTGAGAGATGTTGGATTGGGATGAACACTTGCCGGTATAGTTTCTTTTTGCAAGGAGGTAAACTAGTTGACCAAGCCGTGTTTGTGTTTAGGCTTGATGTTGACATATGAATCTTGAAGTTGGTCTATCCGTAGCCAGTTTGGTTCAAGATGTTTCAACCAGTGACATGTGATATTCAAGCTTTTTGAGTCGATGTGCCTTCCCTCAGTCTCATGCTAGAAGTGCTTTCTGCAGTGAGTGGTGAAACAATTGCTGTGTTTGAAGATGAGGAAATTGCAGATGCCTCAGTAAAGGCATTAAAACAGCGCTTGGCACGGAAGATTGGCCTCCCACGCTTCCGACTACGTCTCCTCCAAGACAATTGCGCACTGAACGATGATCAAACCTTTGCAATGCAAGGTGTACAGCTTGTGATCCTGGAGTTTCTGCCTCCTGATACGGAGCAAGATCAGGGCATCATCGTGGCATGTGAGGAAAATGATGACATACTGCTTGAGCAGCAGTTGAACATGCCACGAAGTCCCAATTGCCAAGATGCAGATCAAATCACGCCCCTGTATGCAGCAGCCTCCAGCGGAAGTCTCAAATGTGTACTTTTACTGCTTGAAGCTGGTGCAAACAAAGACCAAGGCAAGACTGACACTGGATCAACGCCTTTGTTTGTAGCAGCTGAGGAGGGGCACCTTGAAGTTGTCCGATTGCTGGTGAATTGCGGTGCCAAGAAAGATCAAGGCACGACATATTTTGGAGCAACGCCTCTATACATTGCAGCTTATAAGGGGCACCTTGAAGTTGTCCGATTTCTGGTCGAGTCCGGTGCCAACAAAGACCAAGGCACGACAACTGATGGAACAACGCCTCTGTACAAAGCAGCAGAGGAGGGGCACCTTGAAGTTGTCCGATTGCTGGTCGAGTTTGGTGCCAGCAAAGACTATGGCACGACAAATTTTGGAGCAACGCCTCTATACATAGCAGCTCAGGAGGGGCGCCTTGAAGTTGTCCGATTGCTGGTCGATTCTGGTGCCGACAAAGACCAAGGCACCACAGATGATGGAACAACGCCTCTGTACAAAGCAGCTGAGGAGGGGCGACCTCGAAGTTGTCCGATTGCTGGTCGATTCTGGTGCCAACAAAGACAAAGGCATGACAAAATTTGGAGCAACGCCTCTATACATTGCAGCTTATAAGGGGCACCTTGAAGTTGTCCGATTTCTGGTCGAGTCCGGTGCCAACAAAGACCAAGGCACGACAACTGATGGAACGACGCCACTCTGCATAGCAGCTGAGCAGGGGCACCTTGAAGTTGTCCGATTTCTGGTCGAGTCTGGTGCCGACAAAGACCAAGGCATTACAGATAATGGAAGGACGCCTCTTTTCAGGGCTGCTCGGCGAGGGCACCTTGAGGTTGTCCGATTTCTACATGGGGCCTGATACAACAGGCAGATTGCGCGCTGGCGTGAAAAGAGTGGTGCCCTGGAGAAGTCGACCAAGCCGTTTTCTTGTTTAGGGTTGGGATGTTTTTTAAATTTTTTAAATGTGGATCTTGGCAGTCTATGGCGACCATTTTGGGTCAAGATTCTTGCTTGCCTCTTATTGGCGATTCGCTTCCTATGCAAACATTGGTGAATGGTTCAGCTATGTAAGTTTTATTTCGATTTATTTCGTGTTTTCTTTGTGGGATATTTTTTGGTCAAACAATGTAGACTTGAGCAAACTGGTTTGAACACAAACCGTTAGCAGGACAAAATGACATGATTGGTGGTGGGGACGTTCCCCGCAAGTAGCAGGGGAAAGTGAAGAGTGATAGGGATCAGCCAGAAAAAAGGAAAAACTTAAATCGTGTCTTCGTGTTGGGACCCAGGTGGTTCGGTGATCGGGTCTATGAAGTGAGGAAAAAAACCCAACATAGTACACTCTCGAAAACTTACATGGAACATAGAGAATTTTTCTTTTTTGTTCATCTCATTTTTAGGTGTCCCTCATTTCCGGGTCCATGCCAGTTTTGTTCAAACTGCAAGGTGCCTCACATGCACTGCGAACTGGTGACGAAAAGAGTGCATTGCGTAGCCGCATTGCGTTGCCGGATTGCGGAGCGTTGTTTGGGGATATGTAGCGTATGAAAATAAAAAGGGCTTCAGAAGAAGAAGTTGGAACCGTTTGAATTTTCGGATTGCTTTTTAAAGAAGTCGAAGTTGATTTCTTACTTCGGAACCGATGGCTTTTCTCCTCCGAGGCTTGTTGCAGCAGGGCCACCGCAGTTTCGCGGAGAAGACGTTGAAGGCCATACTACGTCAGGCCCAGGAGGCGTGGAAAAGTCGCCCAAAACACCATGTGTTTTTGTTTGGAAACGGGGTTTGAAAGGGGAAATTGGCCTCACCCAAAATGGTGAATTATGTATGTATATGCATGTTTTTTTTTAGAATATAATGGTTTGTTTAGAAAATTGCGTTGTACATGCTTCGGATTCACTTTGGTTTTTGAAATGTGCTGACATCAAGCACCAACATTTTTTTTTCAATTGGGTGTATTTTTGAGTATGAGGATGTAATCTCATCCGATCCTGGTTCACAGTCGATGCACATCTTGGGGTGAAGTTGGGGGAATCAGAAGAATTTTCCGTGTTGAATGGTTGAGCTTCAAATGTTTTGGAAATGAGAATACCTCGGAATACCTATACTATAAACAGATATAAACAGGTTCATTTGCTGTTTTTGTTCTAGGGTGAACTCAGTATACAAATAACAGGATATCCTGTGTATGAAGTTCCTGTTCCACGGGGTGTAAATGACCATTCCGTGTTCACAACAATAAGGAATCAGGTGAAACATGTCATATCTGCACGGATATCTGGCAGGTTTGCAGTGAGAACCAGCCACCAGAAGAAGAGAGGCGCCTCAATTGCTGGTGTTTGGTTTCAAGATTCTTCCTGACCTGATAGATTTCATGCAATGTTGACCATTAAATATCAGAACCAAATGCACAAGCATGGCACTGCGTTTTATGCATTCATTTTCACGTTGATCGCAACTCATATCTTCCAACACTGAACTCCCATCAATGCGCGTATCAGCCACCTACAACAGCCCCGAAAAGATGCTGGAGACAACATGATTTTGCCACCCGCACAAATGAAAGGTATTGAAACTCATCACACACCCGAAACATTCTTCATTTTACTGTCTTGTGATCATAGGTGGAAAATGAAGCATTCCAAAAAGAGCGTCATATAAAGACATTGTCGTGTCAAGGGATTTTTGCCATTGCTACTGTTAATGGGCAGAATCTCAATCACCGGTTGATTTGTGGTAAACAGCACAATGACTGACACAATCTTTCTCACCAAACAAAGTTATTTCACACCACCAAAACTTTACCACGTGTAGAAAATTGCTGTGTAGAAAATTGAGTTGTGCAGAAAATTATAGCTTGTATGATGACCTACTAGGGATTACTCGTTTTCAACAATACATTGTCTCGCGGCATTTTTTGCCAATCCCAGGCATTCGAGTTTTCAGCGCCCGAGTCATGGAGCCTTCTCACGGCAAGCATTGAAAGCTCAACAGTTTGGGAAGCCCAAAACTGTGGGACAAACATGGGCTAGAGATAAAGAATTGAATGAGATTGAAGGCTTGAAAGATTTTCAAAAAAAGTTATGCAAAATGGAACTTTGAATTTTGATTGGGTAAATGTTTTTCAGTTCAAACACTCGCCAACTTTTTCTTCAAAAGGTGATATGATTGAAACAGGAGCACTTTGGGGCGAGGTCAGGTAATACCTTCGAGTCAAAAAGTCACATTTTTTTCCCGGTAAGCATCAGGATTATTCAATCGGTATATGAGATATCCGGAAGGAATGACGAGAAGTCTTTGTATAGAAGAAACCAGCGCAAACCGGTGAAGAAAGCTCAGCAGTTGAAACAACTAAGGGTCTTCTCCTACCAGGAAGAAGCAACAGAGGCTGGTCGGTGAATACGTCCTTGGTACTTATTGATGGTGATGATCATGATACTAATAATGATGATAGTAATAATGATGGTGATGATGATGGTGATGATAATAATAATGATAATAATAATAGATGCTTATGCAAAATAAGGATATCATCATGAAAAAATAGCATATGGCACACGGCAGATGGCAAAGCGCAAGTGGCGGTGGTGGTTTCAGCCGCAAAACTTTCTGAGTGAATCCCCATTCATGAGACCAGCGACAGCGGATCTTCCTTGACCTTTTCTGGCAAAACGGTTGCAGCAACCAAATGTAACCTGTCCTACAAATGCTATGTACATTTCAATCCATAGCTCAAGAAAATTGCAATTCACCAATTTGTTTTCCTCTCAGATCAGTGAACTCCCCGCAACAAAACAAAGGGGAACCAAAAAATCACTCCTTTGAGAAGGAAGCAAACCATCTTCCAAAAACTCCGTTTTTTTTGGAAAATCCGGGGCATCCTTGAGTTTTTGATTCACCAGGAAGCCTCCAAGGCAAAGGTTGCTGAAGAGCTTCCAGGCACCACAGGTGCGGCTTGCGGCAGTGACAAAATCAACTTGGGTGATGTGGTGCTAAAGGATCACTTTGGAAGTAAGAATACTTTCTATGTTCAAACATGGGTGGAAGAGATGTACTCTTTTCGTTTTTTGTAACTATCAATTTGGTTTGGGGTCAAAAGTACCTTGCCAGACAACACTTGGGTACATCAAAAGTTAGACACTTTGCATGGAGTTGCCAAATGAAACAGAAGGCCTTAAGGGATCATGGTGATTACGCAATTACACCCCCGAAATTTGTCATCATTTATGCAACTGAAATTGTTTTGCCGGGTTGCAGACCAAAAAGGAAAGGATCTTCGGAATGAACATTTCCCTTGATAAGGCGCCTTATTTCCTCATTTCTCATCATCTCCATCATGGTCGTCTTTGTCGTCGTCATGATGCTTAAGATGGAGTGTAACAAATCTGACTTATGGGCATACACGAATCCTGCAGGAAAAACATCCCTGGAGAGAAAGGGAAATTCAGCAACCCCAAATCCTCAGCTGGTGAGGCCTGAAAGCCGGATTTCTGCTGTCAACAAAAGAAGTGGCAGAAGCTCCGGAGGACCTTGAAAAGTTTCATGATTCGATTCCAGAAGAAACATCATGAAGCTATGAAGAGTTAACGAATTAAGGGACGGATTCAAAAAAAAATCCTGATTCAAACTCTTCCTGGAATGCCTCAATGGAAACTGGGATATCTGCAATACGATCATTCTCATTTACCATGAGGTCATTTTTTGATTGAAGGATACTTATGGGAGGAAGAGACCAGAATCATTCCTCAAAATCGTGCAGCCCTGTGAGGAGCGGTCCGATGCGGCTGTTGGCTTTCGTTGGAAGAGGGAGCACCCAACGGTGCAGGAAGTGCCGCCAGTGAGGCTTGTTTTGGGCAACTTGAAAGGAATCTCACTGCAAGTTGGGATCATCCAGAGTTTAGGAATTGGTGTTGTTCTTCATTTTAGAGGTGAAGAAAAATATGTTCATTTGATCAATTTGGACAGGTGACGGTGAAGGAACCCTTTCCCAAACTTTTTTTCACGCGCAAACCGCAAACCAGCCACGGGAGGAAATTCAGCCAGCCTCTTCATGTCTTTTGTTGTTGAAAGATTGGTTTGTTCATGTTCGACTTGAAACCTTGAAGAATGGTTGGAAGGTGGACAACTTATTTTTTCGGATGGCATCTTTTCAACTTGCCGTATGTGTTGTATGCTTTCTACTTGTAGGAGAATGATGAATGTCCTGGCCAATTGAAAACAATGGAGGAATGGGGACACATTTGCTTTTGACGAGTGGAATGAACTGAGATCCTACACACACATTAGATATATAGATACATGAAGAATGTTTATTATTATATTTGTTTGTATGCTATCTTTGTAACATTACATCTTTATACGGCATACTTATTTTAAGAACGACACGAGATTTGACAGCGGTGGGGGGGATTTCCCCACTTCAACTGGAAACTCATCCCAACAGGTTGGAGTCACCAGAAAGCACTGGAGGTCAGCAGGAAATGCCGATGAACATCGACTGGTTGCGGATTAGAGAAGGGTTCGCCCCAAAAGAAGGACTCCAGATTTCGGTTCTTTTTGAAGTTGATGAAATATGATTCCATTCACTTAGATCAGAGTGTTGGATGATGATTGTTTTTCTAATCTTTGACTTTTTTTTGTGTGCGAGTGCTTGAGAAAAACCTGTGACACTGTGATTTTTCAGCAATGGATATACTGATTTTGAGACCAAACAATGAACATATTTCAGGATTGATGAATTTTGTAAACTGCGAAGTCCTCTCAGGAGTTTCTTTGCCAACATGTTTTCTTTTAGATCTACGGTGCACCTTACCAACCGGTTGTAAGAAACTGGGAGTTCAACTTGGATTTCTCGGGGAATATTTTCAACAGGTTTCCGGAGAAGCAGAAGTAACCCACGGTTCAGATTTCCGATCACTTTTACATGGATAGAAATCCTATAGGTCTATCAACCACCCCAACAAAGATGGATTTATTCCAAAGATGGAAGAGTTTTTATTCAGAATTCTCCCGCCAAGCATTTTTTCAAGATGTCGTTGCTGGAGGTTATAAAGATGAAGTCGCGCCAGAGGAGGTTGGTTTCACATTTCATGGGCTGTGAAACTTCATTTTAATCATGGATTGAAACTGTGCAGTTTCAATGAGGTGCTGGTCTATTGCCCCAAGCAACATGCCTTGCGACCGGTCCTCAGGGGTTGACAGTTTAGCTAAAGATGATCTTTGATATGGTGTTTGGTTTTCAGTGTGTTGATAGCATGTTTGTGGTTGAAGTGAACTCACTTTGAAACAACAGAGTCATTGAATGTAATGAGGCAATAGAAGGTCTTGACACAGAGGATGTCAAATATGCAGCATGCATATATAAATATGCTAAACTTAAAACAGGTCTGAAAGAATTGACACATGCTACAAACAACTGAATCTGCGGCAGTTTATGTCATCTCACAGTCTTGCTTCAGTATGTATGACAAGTTGGAACAAGGGGAACAGTTTCATTCAAAGTTTCGTTTTCAACTTTTCCAACCAAGCAAACGGGGTGGCTGGAGAAGTGTCAACATGAAGGATGCCTGCATTTCCAAGCTTGACCAACAATTTAGAGCGAAATGAACCGCCAAATTCCAGCAGGCTGCCTTTTTGGGGGGTTTCCTCAACAAATTCACCTGAACCAGGCAACGTGTCCAAACCTGAACCACCAACTGGGGGGAAAAACCCTACCAAACTGGTTGACATTCACAAAGATAACCACCATAGCGATTCCTGGATACGGCCATCAATCTGGTTCACGGGAAGTGGTTGAGTCAAAACGAAATCCTATGATTTGTCGGCTTTCAAGTTGTTCCAGCTGAAACGAACTATGCCGATATCTGAGTAATCCAGGATTAAAGACAAAAATCGATGAATCTACATGAATCTACCATATATTGAACATAGCTGCTTTTTTTGAAGCGTACTTTGCATTGTATCTTGCCTCAGGGGTCACGGTGTGATGTCGTTTGTGAGGCTGGGAAGGAGCACCTTATGACATGGACTGCGACCGTTGTGGAGCTGAAATTTCAACAGGTACAGCCGGGATGGGTTTTCCATTAGGGTTAGTTGGATTGGTTTGGGTTGATTGGCTTGGTTCATTTTCCTTCTGCAAGCTGCGTATGAAGCTTGCTGAAGGGGTATCAATATCCAATGAGTTTGGCAATGGAAATGCCATATTGGAAAGTAAGGTTCCTGTTTGCTTTGAAGCATTTCTTAGGACACTGTGCTTCTGGATTTTTACAAGGGCGTTTCTTGATGGGTGAACCATTTTTTTTTGGCGATGAAATTCACGACATGGGAGATGGACAAGGTAAGGAATCCAAAGATACACTCCCAAGTGGATGATCATATTAGGCTTACACAATTTCACTTTGGGAGTATGCCAAAATGCTTAAGACAAATCCCAACAATTTTGGGGAGGATCCAATGATGATGGCCCCCTCGCTCAAGATGGGATGAGACACAGTATTGTCCAAAAAAGACTCCCACTGAGGCTCCAAAAGACGCAACAATCATGTCTTAGTGGAAAATGACACCTGTTTCCAGAAGAAACAATTATTTTGATATCCAATTTTCCCAAGAAACATCCGTGCTCCGGCCGGGATGTTTGACTAAGGGGTATGGTTCGGGGGTATGGATCGTGGGTATGGATCAGGGTATGGATCGGGGGTATGGATCGCGGCCCGGAAAACATTCAGACCAGCACTGGCCGGGAATTGGGCCTTGAGCCTAAGCTTTACAGGCCCGTGCACTACCAACTGAGCTAGCCTGACTCTGGCCACCCTGGGCCGATCGGCATGCATCGGGTATGGTTCGGGTATGGTTCGGGTATAATTCGGGTATGATTCGCGTATGATTCGGGTATGGTTCGGACACAACTCTGGACTGTGGCAGTAGTAGTAGTAGTAGTAGTAGTAGTAGTAGTAGTAGTAGTAGTAGCAGCAGCAGGAGTAGTAGTAGTAGTAGTAGTAGTAGTAGTAGTAGTAGTAGTAGTAGTAGTAGTAGTAGCTGCAACACCAAGTCTCTTTTTGGACCGTTTGTGGGGGTATGGTTCGGGGGTATGGTTCGGGGGTATGGCTCGGGGGTATGGTTCGGGGGTATGGCTCGCCCATGTCGAACATCCCACCGTATTGAAAACTTGAACACACAATAAATGTACACGCCCTAATGAGTTGAGAAGGATGTGTATGACCTTCAACGATCCATATATGTCTATATAACTTTAATATACGCAACACCTGGGCGACAGTGAGCTCCGAAGGTGATGCGATTTGGTGGTGTGGTCTTTGTGGTGGATTGCCTTAAACTGCGGTTGGATGGAACCTTCAAACCTTATGAAATTCATGAGGTTGATGAGGTTTTGTATCTCAAAAAGTTGCAAAAAATCTGCCAGAAATAGTCATGAGTCATGTCCGCAAAATTGTTTCCCCAGTTTTGAAGATCATTTTGAGCAGTTTTGGACCGTTTTAGCTCTGAGGTTATGACCTTTGCCCAGAATGCCACGCGGAGAAAGCTGTGTGATTCATGAGTGATGACCAACAACATGTACCAGGTGTCCAAAATACTAGTAGGAGACATAGCGATAGAAAGATTCAGCAGTTTCATGCGATTTACCAGGAAAGATTGGGGATTTTTTCACTGCTATGATCGAGTACTGGGGACCTTTGGAGACAAATCCTATGAAAATTCACACAAGAGGGCCAAGCAGACGAGACTCATTTGGAATTCTATTACAAAAAAGCAGTTGAAAGGTGGTACCTTTACAGGAAACGACAGTTAATGCGGCAAATCCGAGAGACAACCAATATTCTTCCTTAAGATGATGGATTAGATTTCTAACCCTAATTGGCAACTTGGGAGTCAAACATGAAAACAAGTCTTATTGCCCAAGCCAACAAAGAGTGGCTTGGGTGGCGGATCAGCGGAGTGGCTTGGCCGTTCACCAAAAAAGTGACGAACAAGACGGATGGTCAAATCCTCCATGGCACAAGGTGATTCTGTTAACATCTGATTCCTAGGTTAAGTTGATGATATACTTGGGGAAGGCATCTGATTGCAGGGTTCTGAAGATTTGAAGCCCGGGTGAGGTGAAATTCACATCCTATGGGAGGATTATTCCATGTTACATCAGCTGATCAAACGGACAGATTTTTGCCGATTTTTTCAGCCGCGGAACCAAGCAGCTTTTTTTTATCTCCAAAGCTTGGCGCAGGTATCGAGCACCAGAGATCTTGTTGGGTTCCACTTCATATATGAAGGTCACAAAAATCGAAGCGGAGCTGTTTTTGGTTGGGAGGAAAGGTCGGTTTTGTTGGATGTAAGTTACTCCAAACAACTTGCAATTCATGGCAGGACAACTTTATAATTTATATCTTTTGTCCAGGGATTTGGTGAAAATCTTGTTCCTCAATTACCTTCAGCTTAAAACCTTTTCCACTTGTTTCCTAATAGACTAGTTATCAGGGGCTTCACCTCCAGATTTTGGAGGATTTTTTTTTGAGGTAACTCCTTGATTCTTCCCCTCAAACCAACACACATTCATGGACATCTTTTTGGAAGGTTCGAATTTCCAACCAACTATGTTCGATCGATCATTGTAAACTGTAAACCCAAACGCAACCACCAGGGTCTCGATTGAATATTGAATCAACCTGACAACGCATGGTTGGTGAGTTTTGCCCTCCAGCGGTTGACGGATCGAGGGCGTAGACCTATGGAGCGTCGGCTGCATTTTGGGCGAGCTTCTTTCTGGCAAGCCCATCTTTCCAGGACATTTTTTTTGGATGTCGCAAGGAAAGGGCCTCATCATCATCATCATCATCATCATCATCATCATCATCATCATCATCATCATCAGTTTGAAATCTATGTTGATGATACTCACCTTTTTTGTGCTTTTCTTTCCTAATATTTTCTGCTAGGGCCTTTTTCACCTCACATGTTTCAGATGGCTTGGCTACTTCTACCTTGGACAGTTGCATGTACTTAACAAAAACGACATGGTGACAAAGCTCCAGGAACCTCCACGATGAATCAACTGGATCGTATCATGGAGGTGTGGAGAGTTAAGAAAACCTGCAAAGGTTAGTGGTTTTCTAGGAGCATCCTGCAAACAAAAATAATAAAACAAATTGAACAAGTCATCAGATTTTTATGTGATTTGTTTTTTCCTAATGCGTTTCGGCATCACAAAAACATGTTAAACCCACCGGTGGTTGTCACCCGTGAAGCCAGCTGTCAGCGCAGGTGACTGGACGTCCCAGCACTGAAGACGTTGAGGCTATCAAGTCGCCCTTTGCTGTTCGGGACCAAGGATTTTTGGTGGAAAATTGAAGGAGAGGTCAAATGGATTTTTTCTTGGTGTGAATAGAAAAAACAATCTTATTATATATATATATATACACTATATATACACATAATATAGCATATAGAATATAGACTATGGCGGACCCCCTCATCTTCAGCCAAAGAAGCTTGGGGAGCACTTTGTGGAGCTCATCATATCACCGAGGCCACGATGTTGGAGTCCCTGCCGATGAGCAGGCCGAGGCTGGATCTCAGAAAGGAACAGAGAGATGGGGAGATGGTGATGGAAAAATCATGGAGGTGACTAGTGATCTAACACTAATCATAGCATGTATAGCATATATCAATGTGCGTACTGTACATGTAATACGAAAGATAAGATAGATAAGATAGATGGAGGGATTAATTGAGAATCTATATGCACAAGAGTTACATGGTGAGGTTTTGAGGGTGCATGGGATTAAGCATGAATCTTTGTTCAAATTTTGAGGGGTGCACGCAAAGAGAAGGAAACGTGAAAAGATTGAAAGACTTGCATTTGGTGGAAGAAACTTGATTGTCGGTGCCTTCAAAACTGCGCAGGGGATGAAAGTTTTTGTCTATTAAGAAACTCTTCAGAATATCTGAGATGTTTCTGGTGGTGTGCGCGCGCGCACGCGCGCGCTCTCTCTCTCTCTCTCTCTTTCTCTCTGATGTCCAGCGCATCGAACTGGACACAGGCGCCCCATGGCTAGCAAAAATTGAATTACACCGAATCTAGAGAAACAAAAAATCAACCATGATATCTGGTGAAAACAATATGTATTACTACCCTTTATGTGTACATCCACTTGTCTTGGTAAATCTTGGTGATACATGGGATATATCCTATATCTTTATTTGGATAAATCTAACTTGTTGAAAGTGTACTTTTTGTTATAAGTTTGGGTTACCACCGAGGCCATTGAGTGAGATGTTCCCATCGGCGAGTGTGGAAGCACTTGACCTGTTACGCCTTTGCCTGCAGTGAGATGCCTCAGAATCGAGTTTTTTTTGCTGCGCCCACCGGGGGCCAGATACATCACGCCAAGAAAAAAGGCGAGACCATTGAACTCATTTTCAACACCTCCAACTGCTGGATTTTGTCTTGGCTCTTCAGGAGCTGTATGCCTGTATGTAAACATAACAAAACAAATATATAGATATACAGTTGATATACATACATTGTATAAGACGTAACATCGGAATGCAACATTCACCTTTTGCAGCTGTCAGATTCCACCAAAACATTGCCCACCTATCCCGAGGTTCAATCCCAACAAACGCATCACAGCGAAAGATGCCTTGCGCCATCCGTGCCCTGAGCATGTCAAACGAATCCTTCGAAATCCCTGGGATTTGTTCCACTGGGCTGGAAGAAAACAGGAGGCCTCAGCTATGTTTTGATACCGTTTTCCTTTTTCAGCCTGTCAGGGTTTTCAACAAAGTCAGGTACGTTGTGCAATTTCACAATCCGGATGACGAATTCGATTGCGATCGCAGGGATCCCTGGATGGATTGGGGGTATCGGGGTATCTGGACCCGGAGAGACTCAGCCGATAAGAGCGATATGTACGAAATTCTGGGAAACAAAGAGATGAATTGGCAAGAGGTGAACATGAAGGAATCAAATCGGGCTTTGGATTCAAGATTCAAAAGAAATTTAACTTGCACCCTTTGGTACTCTACTACGACTTGCTGGCAAATCCACCATTTGTATGGTAATTAATCCTGCACCAGTCGGATGATCTCCCAAAGGATTTCGTGTACCTCAGGATTTTGCCCCATCGGAAGCACTCTTCCATTCTTCAGTAACTGATGGTTATTCTCTTTTGGATCCGTGGATTTGTGGTTGAGATTCCATCACATTTTCAAAAACCAAAGGGGGGGGTCGGCAGCTGAGGCACAATCCGAATTCCCATTGATGACAACACGAAGTTGACTGTGCAGGACGGGATCGGGGAGCATGAGAAAGCTCGGAGAGACTACAGTCATAAACAACGATTTGAAGAAAGATGACGACTTGTTTAGGCGTTTAAGTTTGGGGACGACTCTATGGACCCCCTGGATTTTTTGAGGGGATGTTAGACCCATAGAAAAAATGAAGGGGCAGGAACCTTGGAGAATTTGCACCCGAAAAGATGAGGGTGTGTGTGATTGAAGGATATCCACCCCTGAAACAAAGAGTGTGACCACCCAACCAAAAACAATTCGATTTCAGAACTTGCTTTTATTCTCCCGTTTTTAGTAGCTCAAACACACTAGAGGGATGATCAGTTGACGGATTGAGATTGAAGTGCTCAAGGTAATAGTTTTTACAGCAGCATGCCACGTTTTTCTACAAACATATATTGGAAGAAGTTGGTTTTTGATTCACTTCGATTTTCCTTTATTTTTCTTTGATATGAGAGTTCCCGTGCTTGCTAGCATGATACTGGGCAATCCAAACGGTGCAGGACTATCGCGATCGATTGTACAACGAGGCAGCTTGCTTTGGGTTCGGATTTGGCGGTGAAAACGCTTCACGTGACCAAAACTTGGCTTTTTTTTGGTTCCCAAATCCGTTGTGTTGGGGTTTGTAGACCTCCCTGTTGTTGATGTTGACGTGAAAACGACCACGTCGTGAGGTCCTGAAGAAGAAGAAAGAGCAGCGCCGGTCTCATCGGAGAAACCTAGAGATGCAGCAGACGCAAGCAGCTGGGGAATCTCAGAACGAAACCCTGGATGTGGATGTCAGGTGAACCTTACCACAAGATCCCCAAAAGCTTTGTTTAATTCATCAAATTGCGAAGTGTTGTTACAAAATTGGGTTGTTTCACCATTTCCATCCATTCAATATTGGAATTTTCGGGTTCTGCAAGTAGATGTCTGGCTTGACTGAGGGGGGTGCTGCACCACAACAAACTTACCAGCCTCAAGCTGCTCAAGCGGCGTGGTGTCTCAGGATCTTGGTAGATTTTAGTGTGCCACGAAACCATGGAATTTTGAAGTCGAGTTTACAATCAAGGTTTTGAAGTACCTTACAAACTATGGTGCAAGTCTTTTTGGTACGAACATCTTTTGGAAGAAAGTTGGTTGTTTTCCATTTGGATACTCTCGTTTCAACTCTATCTTCCAGCGCACCATCTTCTGATGTAGGGAGCTGGGATGCAAGCGGCTCGTTCAATCATGGAGCTCATTGGGGGAACATGATTATCAGCTGTACCATGTGCTGGGGTCAATAAACTCCGATGGTTATACCGTGAGATAACGGTTTTGATTTTGCCATTTGATAAGGAATCACTTTTAAGATGACTGACTAAGCATCAAAGGAGGTTGGATCATTTTACATATTGTGCCACGCACATAGTAAGTGGGGATGTAGTACGGTAAACTCACATATTTTTCTATGGCATTGGTGTGACTGTTCACATGATCCCTTTTGGCTCACCATCTTTGAATCGTACTGACCAAATGCTGGTTTACAATTGTTGACATTCCAAGATTTAGTTTTCCTCCGGAAATCGCGCGCACACACACACACACACACATCAGACTTCGTCAGACTTGCTGCGTCTTACTAATTGAACTTGTGAATTCTAGAATCTAGAAGCATACCGCTGTTGGAGTACGTCTTGGAATCCACCAGTTCTTCAAAAAGACTTGTCCTCACCTAATCCAGGAGGAACATTTTGAAGGACATCAACATACATAGTTCTTCACTTCTATCAACATCCAAAAACAATCAAACCTCTGTCAAGCCTTCCAGCATGAGGTTCCACAGCAGTACCAGTCTGCCGGCCCTGCGCAGGCAAAAGGGAACCCTCCGGTAACAAAATCTATCGAAATTCACCGTGAATGTAGATGCATTTTTTTACAGCGAAAGGGACTTGCAGCTATCTGTCAATTATATAGCTGTTTGCTTCGATGACGCTTCTTGATGGATTATTTTCAAAAAGTTTAACAGTCGAACAGGCTGGAAAGGTTCTAATTGCAGGGTCAACGGAGCCGGGAATTCTTCCAAAAAAGACAGGCCAAGTTGTTGAAGAGCACCAGCCAAAACGTAACATGTCCCATTCTTCTTCGAAGTGTTATACATTTTGATTTATTTTGTACATTTGGGATGCATTTCCTAGCCTGAGTTCTGGATCAACCAGCATCGGAAACACACATAAGCTCTGTCAGGTGACCACCGCTGCTGGGGCGTTCGGGGCTCGAGAGATGTGACCAGTTGATCCTTTGCAACCCACCTTTTCTGTGGAAGCGACCTTACAAAAAAGCTGACACAACCTTTGATGAGTAGTCATTGTATGATATTATATGCATCATTATGCCTATTTCGTGTTGGGGATTTTGAACAAATTTATTAAACAAATGAGAGGAGTCGAACCTGGACCGCATTCGTAGTCAAATTTTTGGGTGGTCTGGGGGAGCTAATTTCCCCATGGTTGTGGTTTGAGGAAGATCCCACTCCTCATTTCCAGCCATTGGGGAAGTGAGCAACCTTGACCCCTTTCCCTTGGTGTCCATCGTACAATGGATGTGTCAGTCTCATTGAGGCCGATGGCCCATGGTGTTGGGAAAGCTCAGAATTTCATGGCAGAGCTTGGGATATTTTTTTTTTGGTTGGAAAGACCTCCGGAGTTGAGCTATAGTAACTCCCCAAACAACAAACAGCTCGCCAGAGTTGAAAATTGATATAGATGGTGTATGTTGGAAGACCCTGTTTGGTATGGCGCAACTTGGCAGGTGCGAAGTGTTGTGGTTTCAGGGAGTGTTTCACCAACTGGGTGAATTGATACGTTATTTGAAGTGCCATGTAGGTTTGGGGAGACCTTCACAATTGTCACAATCGGCCCCATGCATCAGGAATTTGGAGGTCGGTGAAATATGACCTAATTCATTCCTGCCAAAGTGATCCTTTTGGATGTTGAGTATTCATTGGAGATGAACAATGCTGGCTCAGCTTATATTCTAGGCCTGCTTTTAAGTGAACATCTCTTTCGTTCGGGTTTTCAGTGCGAATCATCCACCTTAAGCATGAACCAATCATATAAATATGAAGGGCCTTGATATCACTAATATCACCCACACAATAGGATACTCCTGGTTTGCAAGATCTTTACTCTATTTGACATATTTATATCATATACATATTTCATGAGAAACAAGGTTGGTATCTTTTTTGAGGTTTCACATCTGCCCACTTGGAAGTGTAAGGCGCACCGTACCTCCCATTCGGGGCGCAGTGCTCAGAGATGTTTCCCTGAAACTGAGGATGAATTCGGCGAAGAAGTTGGGTTATTTAATCCATTTTCATCAAAAAATCCCAATGTATCTCAGCTACATGCGGATTATAATCTGCTTGCCCTTTACCAATGTCGTGAAAGTCATGAAAGACAGTGAAGGAATCCTAAATCCATCTAAATCCACTGCGTGTTCTTTCGATTTCTTTGGGTTTCCAGAGTGGAGTGTAGAATTCTCAAAAGTTTCTTTTGGATTGGAGCAGTGATGAAAAGCTAAAAATGAGCAGTACTGTTTAAGATGTGGGACGACGATGAGTTCTGCAAATTTGGGGATGAAAATCTTGGAATGAAACACCCAATGGTGTCATGATACTGTACTTTTTCCGAACTAACAACAATTTTTCATGAAGATCTCATCCATCTCAAGCCGATCCATAAAAAATATCATCTCATGGCCACCCCCAAAATGGTTGACTTCACTGACGGGTTGGTGAATGCTAGAATTCACCTGAGCCTCGGATTTTGGTATTCGCCTTATTTCAACCGTCAGCAGTAACCTTTTAGGTGACTTAAGACCTGCAAAAAACAGGGGTTGAAAGATCCTGTTGATTTCCTTTCTGGATGGCAGAATCAGGTGCTTGGGGCTGTGAGTCGTTTGGAGTGCAATCCCTTCATTCATCAACTTTACCTACCTCAAATGTTGGTATTCAGTTATGTTATGTATAAACAATATCTATGAATAGCTTCTAAGGTATACCTCCAGTTAAGGTAGACCGTAGGAGCAACAAATTCATAAACCAAGCTTTCCCTCAATTCCATCATCTACTCGCAACCAGACGGTGTACCTGTGAGTGTCGTACTGACACTTTGGCGGCCCAAACATAAAGCCATAAAAAGTGCACTCGTAGAAAAAAACTGTCTCTCTTATTGAACATTGGGGGAATTTCAATTGTCATTTTTAGTTCACGAGAGGGTATCCACTTGTCCATTTTTTTTTCGCCCAGGGCTCCTCGACCTGCAGGGGCAACACATCATCAGGTGCACTTCGTTGGTGTAACATCTGAAGGGTGGCATTTCCTTTTTATCTGTTGGTTTTCTTTACACAGATGGCTTCTTATTATCCTGAAATGATATGAAATGATTATATGATATCTATATGTATATGTATTATTGTATGATATAGACTTGACAACAGGGTAGTTATTCACACCAAAAGACACAGAATCTTACCAGATCTTACATCAAAAAAACGCATGAGAGACGGTACCATCGCTTCGCCGATGTCGTTTTAACCTTTGTGAAGGCAGCCCCTTGCCAGTACTACAACGCCGCTGGTGCGACAGACTACCAGCAATATGCCAGGCCAGGAAGGTCCTTCGGCCCCTTCACCTTCCCAAGTCGCCATAGAATGATCACCCAAGTACTACTCGTATATGGATGATTTTGTGTAAAGGTGACATGATGACATGACGATCTAGCTGGAAACACACGCACTAGCAAGAAAGTAGACCAGTTACTATGATAGTTTTCTAATTGCGAAGACGTTTTCATGGTCTTCTTAGTTTCCAAGAGGAAAAGACATAGGTTATCCATCCCTGGTTTGACTGGTGGTTCACTATCTTCCAAATCCTCTGGGATCACTTCAAAATCTGCCCAGCAAAGGCTCAACCATCTGAACCACCCAGCAAAAATAGTGGTTGAATACATTTACACTCGGAGTTCATGAAGGGTTGCAAGTTGCAAGACATGCCTTCAACCTTTTTGAATTGCAACTTTGGGCCATTCTGGAAAACTCTGTTTACCCCAAAAACCTGCGAAAGCTGTTCATAGGAATAGGCCACTTCCTTTCATGGGGCTATATTACAGCTACATCCCCTTCCCCATAAACTGGAAGGCATCCCTCTGCCTCCACGCCCAGGGCGCCGATGAAGTAGTCGGCACACCAGCAATAGACGGCGCATGCATGGAGCGGTGGGATCTCGATTTCACTTTGCGGCGCCGAATGCGCCGAGGCAATGTGTGAAAAGTCACCAACCGGTCGTGAAAAAAAAATGGTTAGACATACGCCTGAAGTCGGCGGGCGTTGTTGTGCTGAGATTTCCTGCAAGTTGAGATTACTTGATCCATACCAAGGAATTCAACCGATATATGATGGATGATTGGGCAGATATGCCTCCGGTGTCAACAAGAAATTGGAAGAACCTCTGAAATCTGGCCAAATCCTTTGAAAAACCGTACAGTAGAGTTTTGTTTACAAGAATCTGAATGGATATCGGGGTCGCAAATTCTCTCTCACATGCAGAAGTATTTATCCGAACTCTACAGTGAAGCTATCCGCTTCGCTGATCCTACAGGTGGGTAAATGGTTGAAGTTCTCACTATGGTTTTCTTGGTCGCGAACGCAATGCTCAGATTACTTGCCGCTTCTTTTTTTAAAGCATATTCTTTAGCAGTGGAGGATCATCCAATCTTTCCTGGCAAAGACCAACCCTTGTGGGAGTTTTCAGTCAGATGGTTGGAGGGCACGCATTTCATCCCTGTATTTGATCCAGGTCCAAAGGTCTGTTTGTCAAAGATTTCATCCTTTCTGGCTATTCTGGCTCATCTGACCGAAAAGTTCCGAGGTTGCGACCTAGAGTTCTAGTTCACCAACTTCACCACCATACCTTTCGTATCAAAAAAAAGCTGATGAAGCTTTGCGAATCTCACCTTTTTTGACACAACTTTTCAAAAGTTGGACTTTTGATGAATCGTTTCCCTTGAAGTCCTCAGCAAGAGAATGAAGAGATCCACCAACTTAAAGAGCCAAGCCAAGCCGCAAGACCTGCCCAAAACCCCTTCCCGATTTCGGGGCCCCATGGTATCTTGACCGAGGTTCCAGGGGGTTGGAATGGGATTTGGTCATTTGGTCATCTGGTCATCTTGTAGTTTACCGAAGAGTAGTGTTTTTTTAATTTTAAAGATCATCATTGATGGTTCTTCAACCAACGATATCATATACTATACAGGATGTGGCTGAGCGTCCTTGAACGTAAATGCAGCTACTTCTTGAAGTGGAAATGATCCATTTTATCGCTTGCATCAATCTCAAAAAATTGCCCAGGAATTCATGATTTATCATCTAGATACAAGAAATAGACAATAATTGAATGAGGCGGTCTGATGGTCAGTTCACCTTGTCTTAAAGAGAAGTTTGTAGTTTATAATGTATATCAAGCCTTTGAATATTTATTGTGAGGTGTGTGAGGGCAATATCAAGAAAAGTAATATGAAAACAAGAAAGCATGGAATTGTTTGTGGTGATATTGTGGCAGAAGACGTTGAGAAGAAGCAATGTTGTAAATGTAGAGGACATAAGGTGCTGGAAATATTCAGTGGAAAAACTACTTGTAATGGATGCCTTGCTCATAGGAAAAATGGGCAGGGAATAATCCAGAAAAAGTTAGGGAGGTCAGGTGTCGCGGAGATACGGGGAGGAACATAAGAAGGAGGAAAAGGTGTATATTCAAGAATATAATGGGAGGGAAGTAGATTGTGAGGTGTGTGGGTCTAAAGTTAGGAAATTTGATTGGTTCAGAAATTTGGGAACTGCAAAGCATAGGGATGGGGTTGAAACCGGGGGTGGTGGGGGAGATATAGGTGGCCAGGGCAAGGAGGCAGAGGGGAGAAGTTGAAGTGTACCCCTTGGATACAAACTACTCCTACATATGTAGATGTAAACACATATTCTAGGCTCAATTGAAAGCCATTTTCCTTTGGCGTGGGGGTTGATCCTCTGTAACGCTTGTGTTCCCAAATTCTCAGTTATGGCGCCCATGGATGAACCGCTCTTGGCACGTTCCAAGTTGTCCATGGTCTATGGGGTGAATGAGTACGAAGAGATGCTGCGTACCAAGATGAGCGAGAGCTCGGAGATTGCTCAGTTGAAAGCGATGTCTCCTGATGAGGAAGGACCCAAAGCCTCTGGAGAGGCTGGCTCTGTACTGAAGTCTGGTACCGAGGCGGACGGAAAGAGCAAGAAAGGCAAGAGGGAGTTCCCAACGCCCAACAAGCCGGATCCTATGCCTCGTGAGTTGGAGTTTCTCTTCACTAGGATCTCTCCTGAGCAGATGCTGTACATGTGGAACGTGTATACTGCACTCTTTTGTGCTCAGTGTGCCAGCGTCTTGGCCTACTGCTTCATGCTGTCCCAGGACGTGAATTGGTACTTGGCTACAGCAGCCTTTAGCGTGCCAATGGCAGCACTGATGATCCAAAATGTCTACATTTTGCACGACGTTCTCCACGGTGCCACCTTCCCTCCTTATGACTGGCAGAAGTACATTACTCATTGCTGGGCTGATCAGTTTTCTTTGCCTTGGGAGGAGTTGGTGTTGGAGCACCAAAGGCACCACGCCAGCACAGTGGACTTGTTGGTGCACGGAGAATTCGGTTGGGACCCAGCAACCTGGCTCTACGTCTTGCAGGAATGGACAGACAAGTGGTATGGCTGGTTGACTGTGCCCTTGGTGCCTGTGTGGCATTGGATTGGTGCTAATGACACTGGAGCTTTGTTCTCTTTGCTTTGGTACGCCAACTTCCCAGATCAAGGTGCAGGGGGGAAGTGCAACAAGGACTTCTGGGGCAAGTGGGTTCCCAACCGTCTCCGTCATTGCCTTTTCGTAGCAAGCCTTTGGAGCTGTGTGTGGCTCCTTGGCACCTGGCCACTTGGAAGGCCCCTCTCTGAGGGCTGGCGTTTCTTCTTGCCTGTGACCATTGCTTGCCGAACTGGCTTCACCATCGCCTGGACGTTCTTCACCAATTTCAACCATTCCCATTGGTGGAACGAGTTCTTGGCCGAGAATCCGACCCGCAGTTACCCCGTGCTCAGCAGGGTCATGGCCTTCTTGTTGGGTGGCAAACATCGTTTCAACGAGATGCTCTTCCATGACTTGCACCACGCCTTCCCCAACGCTGTCGGCGCATTGAGTCAGCGTGGCCGTTTTCATGGCTGGGAAAAGGTGCATGATGCCGCAGTGGATGTGCTGAGCCGTGGTCTTTTCTTGCCGCAAGGTGAGGGCAATCAGGAGCCACCCATGCAGAAGCTTCAGAAGAAGCGTTCCTTGATGAAGGCCGATGCGGCGCCCAAGCACTTGAACAATTGATAGGGATCCTGAGGCAGCCAAAATGTGGCGCCCCACACTTTCATCAAAACCTTGGTCCTGAGGTTGGGACTCGCAACTTTTTGCCTTTCGAGCTTTGAAAACCAAAAAGCTCCCCCATGTACAGACTTTGACCGGCCAACGTCGGTCCGAACAAAGCCATTTACCGTGGTTCAGGTCGTGATGGCTGGAAGCCTTTCAAAAAACTCTGGCAAACCTTTGTCCCTTACAGTACCTCCCAAAAGGGGGTGGACCATACTGCCTGGTTTTTTGTGTCAAAAATCTGCATTTGCAACTCGAAGTGCTGTGCTTCCTTTATGAGAAATGATACGTTTGAGAAAACATGTGCAAGCTGTGCCAATCTGGCGGAGCTTCATGAGTCAATTTGTCGTATAGACTTTCAAATGACCAGGCTTCAAATTACCAAACGGCGACAACACCACCAGGGCTTTTTGAAGATCTCTCTTCTTTTATGCATTGTATACAAATATTTATATATATATATAAATATAAACAAAACAATTAATGAACTCCCAAAACATAGCCCAACAGAAACTACCACACAACTCCAGAAACCTAAAAACGAATTTGTTTGTTTGTTTTTTTGAAAATCTGAACTTTTGATTCACAGCTTGCTGGCCAGGGCCCAATGAAGCGCAAAGGTCGTAAGGAGGCCGGTTACGAAGAGCCGGAGCAGCCACAGGCGAGCTGTGGGGAAGTGGCCCGGCTGGTGAAACCTTGGGAAACCAAAACACTTTTGACATTGGGAGGAGATGTTTATTCTGTTGAAGCTACACTTTTAGATGTTCTCCCATTTTTTTGTAAAGGGAATGATCCCAAGATGATAGATCATGTGTACATGACTCGAGCCGCCGAAGGCAGTCCCTGCATCTGCGAGGCAGGCAGCGAGTTGACGCACTAAAAGGAAGAGAGAATCAAAGATGTGGAATTAGTTGCCTAGCCGAAAATACCAAGCAAAAATTACCAATTTAACGGGCACACCATTAATGTAGACCTAGTTCCTTTTGGAAAAGGGGATTTCCGTTTGTTATGTCAGTTTACCGGCGGGGCACCCAGAAAACAGCCGTTGCTCATTTTCATCAACTTGAATCCCCCAAAGCCAGCTGGCCAGTTACCTCAAGAAATGGTACAGCGCATTTTTCGGGTTGGTGAAGTATCATCCCTTTCACTCAGATGTTTTTTTTTGAAACAGGCTTGCAAGAGATAAGCACCAGGTGAGTGTTTGCCGAAATAGGTTGAAACTTAGATCTTCGAATCATGGGTCCACTTTCCATTAGAGCTTCTCCAAGGTGAAAGCATTGGAATTCCCGCAATTCCAGTTGCCATTTTTCAGGCATAACTTGGGTTCACCCCCCATCCAGGGATGCCAGTCACCACCTGGAATATCACATTTGTCATAGGGAATGCATCCTGGTTTGGGGGTAGATCCAAGGCATGACTTGGAAATCGCCAGGATCGCCCGTGAGCAGCAGAATGTCTTACGGCTCACTACTGAAGGTCCAAGCAATATTGACAGCAAGGCGTGGGATCAACAGAAAAACCCGAGTTTTGCCGTGGAATTTTTGACTTGAGGTCACTAGTGAAAGATTTCCCCCCGCAAAGGCTAGTGTTTTATTTGGTTTCATATGTTTTTTTTCTCCAGGCAAAGAAAGTAGGTTGGTGCACTACTATGATTCAGCGGCGGAATGAATTGTTTGTGTGACTTTGAAGCTCAACGGATGATACTCCAGGATGTAAGCACCATTTGGGACAACTAGATTCCTGTTGGCCACGGTCTGTTGGCAGGGTTTGGACATTGATCGTGATTCAGGCTTGTTGGAAATTCTGTTGATTGATCAATGACCATTCTTTGCTCAAATATCAATCAACAGACACTAATCGGTGTTTCCAAAAAATGGGGGTACCCCAAAATGGATGGTTTATAATGGAAAACCCTATTAAAATGGATGATTTGGGGGGTCCCTAATTTTTGGAAACACCCTAATGACATTAATCAAACATCAGTAAAACCCCCAAAGCCTCCTTTAGTTGGCAGGACTTTTGCGGAGCTTTTGCTGCGCTTGGCTTGGACAACTCTTGGGACTGGATTGGGTTGGTTGGATCATCGAGGGTTGGGGCAGTGGGTCGCAACAAAAATCATGAACATGGACGGTTTCAGATGTTTCTCTAGTTATGAGTTACATTTGTTTCCACTTTTTTTTTCAATTTTTGCCTTCCAAAACGGAAGGGAACTAACGGAAGGGAACGGTACTTGTAGGACTCGAAAGCCTTCAAGAAAGGTTTCAAGATCGACATCAAGGAGCTCAGTGATGAGCAAGTCGTGTCACGTCCTTGGTTGCAGGAGGCCATAAACACATCGATGGGTGTTTTCAGATGTTGCATGTGTTGGACCTTGGATTTTCGGAAGGTGAGTCTTGAAAGGGTAACTGAGTATATAATTAATCAAAACTCCGGAGGTTGCACCGGGTCAATGATATAAAGATGATACCAAACCAATACCATCAAAATTCTTCTATTCACCAAGCAGCATCAGGTTCAAGGTATTGAAAAATGGTCAAAATGGTGCTGATGTGGCATTCTTTTGTTTTGTTGGGTACCATGGATTTTCAACAAAAAACCACCGAGGTTCGACATGATTGGTATCGATCCTCCCTTGGTGAATGCCTTCAGGTAGATCGGATGGGGATCAGCTTGGAGTGACTTTTTTGGTGATGGATTTCTGCCTGTTGGGTCAAGAAGTTGTCAAAAATCCTATGTATATCCTCAAACAGCTACGGCTTGCGCAACAAGAGATGATTGGAAAACGAAGATTGACCAAATCTGTCCTTGTTTGGGATCCTGATTTGAGGTACTGTACAACGAGACCAAACAAGTCAAACAAGACTTCAGTCATGACCACTTGATTACACTTTGGGCAGCTGAAATCACCAAAAGATTGAGGTTTCACTTGCATTCAACCTGAGTTGGAACTGCTCGGTGTGAATCACAGGTCAGGGTGCACGATGGCACAAAGAAAATCCCGCCAAAAACTTGAAAAGGGCTGTTCACCCGGAAACAAGAACAACAACGACAACGGCAACGCCGGTGACAAGAACGAGAACAATCACAAGAACAGCAGGAAGAAGAAGAAGAAGAAGAAGAAGAAGAAGAAGAAGAAGAAGAAGAAGAAGCAGAAGAAGAACAAGAACAACAAGACCACGCTCACCACCAATAATTCTCCTTTTCCTTCCTTTGGACATCAACCTAATTCAGCTATTGTCCCTGCATCCGGCTGCAGCTGGGTCGGGCCGCAGGCGCATCCTGATTGCGGAAGTGCCCACCATCGCCATCACTTTGGTGGTAGTACTCCAAAACACCTCGGTGATTCACGACGAAAACTTGGCTCACAGGCACCCGACACATCTCATGATTAGCAGGGAGAGTTTTGGGAGGGACTTTTTTTTTCAAAATTTCCTGTGAATTTATTCCAACATCTCATCAAAAGATGGTACTGGAATCACTCCCATGGAAAATCATGTGGAGCATGGAAAGCACCACTTGCAGAGACTTTCGCAAAGTTTCTCAGGTTGGGTTTGGTGCCTATCAAGTTTGAACCCGACCGTTTGAAGTGCCTCGGAATGACGAAAAGCTGTTGATGGTTTGGGATGTTTGGAACCTGGGGTGGTATAGGGGTTTCTTGCTGTAATCGTGGGGATTTATTCGAGTGGTATGCATTTAGGTCATTCTTAAGATACATTTTACATAGCAAGTGTAGATGACTTTCTTCATATGACGTTTAAGTTATGTAACCTATGATCGATGAAAGGTATGTATGAGATTGTATGAGTATGTTTGTTACGTATTGTCGTATTGTTTCTTACATAGTCGGAGTCATCAGGGTGCGTATATCAAAGAAACAAACACACGTATAGTACATAGATACACACGCATGTACTTATGTACATTTACTATGATATATACTGATTATACTGTATGAATGTATTATATCGATACATCATATCCATTCATATCCTACAGATGCAACCACTCACATATGTGAAGATGGCAAGATGCCCAAGACAGCAATCAGGTCCATTCCTCTTTGGCCTGCAAGCTAAATGCAGTGATTCTTGAAACCTGGTTGAATCGTACCGCAACATGTTGCGTGAAACACTGAGCCGTGGAACTCCAAAAAACCACCAAAAAACACCGAGGTGGCGCAAAGAAAACGCGGACTTGACAGTGGAGGAGCAACTCAAATCACAGCCGTTAGGGGAAAATCACAGCAGTTTCACAGATGAGAAACAGAAAGAATGGATGACAAAAGGGTCTACAGTAGGGTGTTGATCATGAGCTTTTGTGATTGGATGTTGTATTTGATAAAAAACATTGGAGGCCCACCTCAGCCAGCCTAAAGGTTTGACAACTTTTTTTTAGAGATTCAAGGATCTGAGCATCCTAAGTTGTTTGTTGCTACATTCAAAGAAGCTACACAGAAATTTGGAATGTTGAAGAGTTGGATGTGACCCACCCAAAAGAACATTTTTTTCAACAAAAGCTCAAACCTGCCGGAGAAGCTGCAAATCCTGTCAGGACAGTGTTATCTTCAGTCTAACAGTCAAATGTCCACAAGGACTGGGCCATGAAGCATGACCAAAAGATGTTGTTGGTTTTTCTCGTTATAACAACTCCTTTTTTTTTCGAACAGATGTGGAACAGATTTGGAAGGGTCAAGATTTACAAAAAGTTCACTAAAGTTTCATTGGAATGATTTATTCCTTTCTTTTGGTGTTGGAACAGAACGTCGAAATATCTACCTAGGCATCTCAATGCCATTCACCTTTGTGGCCCTTTTTTTGGAGGACAAAAAAAGATGTCCGTTTACTCCAAAGACCTTCGTCCCTCAGCACTGAAGTGGGTTTTTGGACATGTGTTTTTTCGAGGTGAAGATTTTATTTTGCAGCGGGTTTTTTTTGTGAAGGAACAAACACAAACAAAACAAGGATTTCCAGAAACAAGTTTGAGGGGTCCCTATTTTGGACATAACATCTTTTGAAGGCTTCAAGCAAACAGTTTCTTTTATTCAATTTGGTGGCATGAAGAGAAGAAATACAAGGGCGAATATATGGAATGTTCTCACACTGGCCATTGAAATGAATTCAAGAGGAAAAAATCACAACCTCAGCGCCACTGGAATGCATTTGTTTGACCTCCCTCATCACTCGAGTCTACGGAAATGACATAGATAGCCTCAGAAACAATGTGTTTTGCTGCCATGTCGATACCATACCAAGAAACCAAGAAACCAGGCAAGGTTAAAACTGAAATGATGAGATGTGATAGAAGAGGCTTTTAATCACTCCGAAAAAGCAGCTGCAAAAGAAGCCGCTTGTCGAAAACGGATTTTAGGATAAAGACGTGAAGCTCTTGTCACAACCTGCACGAATGCTTGAAATTTCGAGGTTGGGCTCCTATTAACCAGCAACAAATGGACGACTTGGAGGCTCTAGCGGTTTCCGTGATTTCCGTTGCTGATTTCGTTGCTTTCTCAGCTTTTTTTGGTTCCTTGGTCTTTGTTTTCTTTTTAGCGGTGATTTTCTGGGCCATTCTTTCGGCGATCTTGTTGTTTCTGGGTGATACACCCCCGGAAGTTTTACATATATCATAGGTCCCTAAGTTAGAAATTGGCCCCAAAGATTGCCCAGGAAAAAAACACCAAAAAGACACAAATCTTCCAACCAGATTTTTCAAAAACTATGTTGGTTTAAAGTAGTACATCAAATGCATTGATTTGGTCATGTTGGATCGTGGATTCACTGATTGAATATAATCTACTTGTTGTTTTTTTTCTCTGTAGATTTCTGTGATTCCTTCATTCAAAAGGTGTTTGGATCCGAATTCCAGGTTGTTTCACTGCAATAGGGGGTGGTCGGAAAATTTCTAGGGATTTGTAGTATACTGTACACATGTATAGATATATTATATATGTATATATATATATATACGTAAACAGTAAACATATGTACATCTGTACGCAACAAAATCTATCATTACAGGGGTTGAAGAATATGTTTATGAATCCAAAGATGTTACTAATCTAGCTTATTCATAGCAAAATTGATGATTTAGGATAGTCACCGATATTTCTCCAGGACAACGACCCTCCAACTGTCGTGGATGGTGACATCCTCTTGGCACAGCTGGGACCAGGCGGAGAAATTGAGAATCAACAGAGGAGAAGTTTGAAGTGGGACGACTTTTTTGGTTGCTGCTCTTGCTGATGCTGTTTTTTCTTCTTCTTCTTCTTCTTCTTCTTCTTGTTGTTGCTTCTGTTGTTGCTGTTTTTCTTCTTCTTATTGCTGTGGTGGTTGTTGTTGGTTGTTCTGGTCCATTGTTGCCGAAAATGGTAAAATTGTTGTTCACAACTGTTGTCAAATATTGTTGTCGTATCAGTTGTAACATTTGTTGTATCAGGGTAAATTGAGAATCATGTTGGATTTGTTCCCCGCCAGGTCAGGAGATTGATCTTGAATGTCATTGCTTCTCGGTGGAGCGGACTGGGTCGAAGACTGTGTCCAACATTGGGAAGTCGAAGGTGTTTTCAAAAAGTGGGGGAACTGGTGTTTTTTGTATCAAGAATGATCCTGGAATGTTGGGAGAGTTCCCAAAAAACTGTCAAAGATGTTGATTCCAACTTCCAACGTCAGGTTTTTGACCCAATCATCAAATGATTTGCAGAGTTTCGTCACCTTCCACCAAGGTGAGAAAGGCATTGGCAAGGCTGGGAGGGTGGGGCTAAGTTTTGTCATTTGTCCTTTCGCGGCACATCAATGATTTTTTCGAAACTACTGTCAACAGAAACATCTACTTTTGTCAAGTTTGATTTTTATCCTCTCAAAAATCAATAACCCTTCCAGGTTGGTGTTACCTCGTGGGATCTTGACTTGTGTCCACTGGGAATCGTACAGGATCATGCAAAGTGGTCGCCAGTATGTACAGCCTGGTACAAGCTGCACCCAGTGATTCGTTTCTAGGCAGATTTTGGTTACATCGGAAAATGTTGGACGATTTGGTGAAAAGTGAAGAAGCAACGTTTGAAGATCCGCAAGACATAATGAAGAAATGATATTTCATGGTGGTCACTCAAATGCAAAAGAGTGATAAAAATGCAACCGGGACAAGATGAACAATAGCTGACGGGTGTTTCTTTTGCCATATCCTCTTCAAAGCTTTTTTGAACGGATGAAACGAACCAGTGGGTGGTGACCGTCTACAGTACAGATGTTGGTCAATTCAAAGTTGGACATCACTTTTAGTATGCGTTTTTGGAGTGGTTGGAAAATGAGGTTTGTTAAGATTGATGTCTTCAGATGGGACCGCTTGTAACCAATGGAGCTGTAGGAGTATCTTTGGGATATCATCACCTTGAGGAGGATCCCAAGACAAGCAACATGTGATTTCTCGTGAATTTTGTCAATCCTGATATCCTCGCAAGATCCGTTTTGTTGACTTGAAAAAAAACCAGGGTCTCTATGGTATGCTTACCTACTTTCTTTTTCGTTGGTCGATTGTTTTTTTTTCTCGCCCAAACCATTCAATTCAATTTTTCTCGGGAAAGTTGGTCATTTTGGCTTTGCAACCAATGCATCTCTATCCCTTTGAGGTTTAGAAAAAGAGATCCTTAACGAGGATGCCGAAGATCTCAAGAGGCTGGATGTGCAAAAAGTTTTCGGGCTTTCACGGTGATCAAAAAATGCAAACAACTGCATAGATATTGTTTTTTTGGGTGGGTGGGTGGGTGGGACACGTTTTCTAGATTTTTTTAGGAGGGGAATGCAGGTCCTATTTTCGACATGACCTCAAACAGTTGAGGATGAAATTCCTCTCCCAGTTTCCGTTTGTCGGATGGATTTGAGTCACTCCAAAAGGATTTGACATATATACTCTACGTTGTATTTTGTTAAAAAGGTTGGTATTTCCATCATCTTGCTATGTTCGATTCAGAGAAAACGGGAGATTTTTCTATTTCTTTTCCTTCTTTTTGCTCCAGAGTTTTGTTCATTGATCAATAACCTACCTGTTTGATAGGAGCGTCATAAGAAATCCACTAATCACTACAATGTCGCCCAGGATTTCATAGGATGATTGGCCCCAAAAGCACCAGGTCATGTCCCATGGGGGTCTTTGACGTGGAAGATGTGCCCAAGTTGGGCAAGCGCGCCGTGGTCGTGCCGGGAATCCTCAGGTCGTTTGAGATTTTGAAGGCTGGAGTGAAGAAAAACTTGAAAGGAAAGACCAGCGTTTCAAATGTATGTTTAAGACACGTCTAGAGAAAATGTGTTAGTTAGTAAATAAGTAGGTATTGTTAGTTACAAGAATCCACTGTCTTTTCTTCTTTCTTACGACCTTGATTCATCTCCAGAGTGTATTGTGCAATGTTGCAGCGAGTGTGCGATTTTTTGAACTCAAATTACAACACCGCAGCAGAACATCGGGTGCAGGAAGGTCTGACAAAAATCCATCATTCCCATTTCTTGCTACAAAAGGAACATGAAACTCGGTGTTTTTTCTTGCGGACGATTTTCTTCAAAAACCCTAGAAAATTCCCAAGGAACGAGCGAAACTGCACCACCTGCAGGGAGTGCTTGGAAACTTTCAACGGCCAGGCAACTGGACATTTGTTGCGGATCATACCTTGATTATGAGGAATGATTTGAAAACATGGCCGGCTGTTTTTTTTTTGCCCCAGAGATGCACTTGGAAAAAGTTGATGTGCATATGTTGACATCATTTGATACCCTGAAAATGATCCTTGCAAGGACATCCAAGGACGACCATCCATCCCCGAGGTGGTTGAAAACCTTCCCAGTTTTCACCCTCGGATTGTCAGGAGAAGGGTGTGATGCTTGGCAAAGCGAAGAATCACTTCATTTTTTCGATTGAAAGTGTTGGTCAGGTTCCGGTCTGGAGCCCCAACGGTTTTTTGAAAGGATGGGAGCAAAGGATACTCAGATGGAAAAGCATCGGAAAAAATGTAAGATTGAAGCATGAAACCGGAATGGGCATGAACATGATATGCAAATTGAGAATCTGGTGATTCAAATGTATTCATGATGATTCTGACTTATGTCTTGCATCTACTACTACCCCCCACCCAGTAGACGTGGCAAATAAGGCTTTCAGAGCAATTTGCTACCAAAAATATCATCATCCTGGTGGTGTCTCTCATCCTGTTTTTGGGGGTAGTTCCACCCTGTATCTTGTATTAAAATCAATAGCAGGTGACATCACGAACTGCTGCATGACAGCCATGGTGTGATTTGGTGAGGCCCCAGATCTCTTCGAACGGGCATTGTTGAAGTTCCAGGCGCTTGAATGAAGGGTTTGGAGGGTTCTGGTGTTGATGTTGTCTTGAATTTGTGTTGGGTTGGGTTGGTATGGCTGTGTTGGTGTTGTTTTTGTGGTGGTTGTGGTTGTGGTTGTGGTTGTAATTATTGGTTGGAATGGATTCATGTTGTGTTGTGTTGGATTTGTGTTGTGTTGCAGGAAAAGTGCAAGACGGCCAAAGAGAGTGTGGCTTCAAATCGACGGCAACGTCAGGAGATTGGAATCCCGGTGTTGCAACTACGGTTGATGGAAGACATCCGCTGAACCACCCGAGATGTATGAAACCCTTTGGAAAAAAGGGTGATATTCTGAATTTCTCGAAATCAACAGGTTGACCCGATTTCTTCCACAAACAGTATTTCATGATGTGGAGTTTGTAAGATGTCAGCCTCTCTGAAACGAAGAGTGATTTTTCACCTGAAAGAAGAGGTTTGAAAGGCTTCCTGGTAGAAGCCAGCTGTCAGTTTCAGTGTGTGTAGATGAGTCTACCAAGAATCTCACAGAACTAAAGTTTTTTTCTTGCTGTTTTTGACTCAGAAAGTCTGTTCTCTGGTTCAGTGTATGTTGTCTTTGCCAACGAATGATCATTCCGAGTAGTACAATATCGCTGTTCGAGTAGATCTTTCCGGTACAGTGTTGATGTTGAACTGGTGATTTAAGTATTGAGATGTAGAGCCAGCACTCTAAATTTTGCCGTGCCTTTGCTGATCATCCTGCAACTCTGGACGAAAACTTTTATATTCAAATCAAAATTGGCCTCCTTTTTGCAACACTTTGCCACGCAGGAAAAAAACTGTAGATGGCTTAGGTTTCCAAGATGCAGGAAGCAAAATCATCTTAAGATCCTCAACCTTCTCAATTAAAGAGCATCCTCAGTTGCTTGATCAAGTTAAAAATAATCTGCTACAAAAAACGCCTTGCGAAGCGCAACGCCCATTGCCGGCTCTCCCACGTGTGCCAGGACCCTTCTTCAATGGTCCTGTCGTAGCTTCCCTGAGCCGCCCTAAGAGCTCAACAACCTGAGAAGATACAGATTAGAAGATTGCAAAGTGCACGTTTATACATTCCAGGGAACTGAGATATACATATCTACATATCTATTTCCCCAACTTTGTAGTTTTTTTTTTGCGAAGGTTACTGTAAACTGATATCAACCTTCAAGGATTTGAGCTTGATATCAAAGTGATATCTACGGAAGGTTTCATGTTTACCCGTGAAGTTTGTGTATTGATGTCCACATTGAACAATGCATCATCCATGGCTGTGACCACAAAGCTTACTCTGGATTTGCGCCAGCTGAAAACAAGCTGCGTGGCGTTTTGCAGAGACTAGGGTCGCTGTGAACATCTGTGAACCATGATTTTCGAGCTTTTGTGGTATATAGCAAGGTATACCAAGGCGACCATGGGTATAACTTGGTACCGTACCAGAATCTGTAGGGAAATCATGTTGCCAATCATCGTTGGAAAGTGGTCATTCCCAGCAGTGTGACTCCTGTCTATCAGGCAATGTAGGCCTTGAAAACTGATTTGGGAACAGATTTTGAGAAAACCTGCATGTACAAGATCTTTCCCGAATCTTTCCCCCTGAGCTTCTCGAAGTACCGGCGAAGTTCAACAGACACAAGAAGGAACAGCGCCAAACCTTTTCCTGATATCGTATGCACTTGAATGGGCTTTCCAAGCAACAGCGCTCACGTTGCAACGGAGTTAGATCTGCATCGAAGACATTGTCTATTGACGCCTTCCCTTTTCTTCCCTTTAAATCATTTTATATGAGACATTACACAGTGCACCAGAACAGCACTAAAGTATTGTGACGATTTTGTATGAAGCTAGCACTTTTGGGTGAAATTTCTTGCATTTTTTTCAGAGTGGTTAACTCATCAATCCGTTCATAGTTTTGTTTCATTTTTGAGCTGTTGCATCTGTGATTGTCTGTGGATCTTGCTGGAGACTGAACAACATTGATCAACAGCAAAGAACTTCTTGGTGCACACTTCTGGTATCTCTGGTAGCATAGTCAAACACCATCAGCCAATCAAAAACCGCAATAAGATAGCTACAAAAAACCGACCTCTAGAAGGTACGGAAGGTACTTCCCCCATTTTTGTAGGAAAAAACATCGGCAATGCCATAAACCCCCACGATGCTATGGCAAAGAGATTTCCTTTACAATGGGTGAGGCCACAGCTCGGGATCGGTACATTTGAGTCATTTTGGTATCTATTCATATATTGTCATTTGTCAGTGTATATAGATATATTCGACCAAATGTTGATGTATCTCTTAAAGTCTTATCTATTATGTGAAGATACAAGAACAAAAGTCTGACTTGATTAAATTAAGACTATTCAAAGCCATTGATCGACCACCGTCCAATCACAGAGACTGACCGTTTCCGGTGCTTATCTATCCCATCCCTCTATCCATCTATCTAAAGTTTTGTTTGTCTATCTATCCATCTTTCCATCTATCTTGCTGTCATCCAGGGTAGTATAACGTAATATATATATATTGATATATGTATATACATATATTCAATTATATTCATATTGGTAAGATATTGATGGAAGATAGAGTCACCCTCGACTTTCTTCGGGCACCTCTTGGAGGTGAAGATCTTAAGTCGGTCGAGTCGTTTCCTATGAAAAGCAAGACAACTTTCCAACTTTCAAGTGTTGCAACAAAAACAAAAACATTGTTTTTTTGGGAAGGTAATCAAATTATCCCACATTCAATGGTTGTGAATGAAAAGTACTTGTGTATGTTTAAACATGTTTGAAAATTCATTCATCTTCCAATTGGTTATCGGCCTCTGCGACCGTCTCATGGATCCCAGGCATTTCTGTGGTGTGGTCAAATCGCAGCTCAAAGAAAGCTACCGAAGCCAGGAGGGGGAAGCGGGTGAGATTGTGTGGAGTTGGAGCTTCGTAAATGATTGGTTTTTCAAATACAGATGTAATTATGTATGTATATTGAAGATATGCATTATGCCATACACTTCATATGTACATCTACATATATGCACTGTATATCTTACGTTGGCAATTCCTAGATGTTTTGCAAATGCTGTCAAGGTCCTTTCGAGGAAAAACATGTTGTTCTTCAATTCCTTCAGGTTCCCTGGTTTGCCTTGTCAAGAGATACCAACAGACGATGATCTACCTTCGTGAGACGGGAAAAAGAAAACTACCCGTACCTTTCCCCAAAGAAAACGAAAACTGCCAAGTAGAGGGATTTTAAAGATTATCTTTACTTGGTGTTGGCATCTTTTCAGCGCAAGATGTCTGTTTTTTTAAATGTCAAGAGTTAATCTGGCCAGCAATTCAAGGAAACGTCTTGCTGACTGGCTATAGGTCAAAAAAACATTAGGATATTCAATGCTTCAATTTGACTTCCATCTTCAATCTCCTTGAAAGGTGGGGATTTCACCGGGTTTTCCGTGATGTGGACATCCCCAGAGTGACCAGGTGGATGGAGGAAAATTGGAGAAGGACCATTTGCAGCAGCGCGTGGTGGGATTTTTGTCTGAGTCTCTGGACAAGGCGAAACGGTGAAGAGGGGAGCAGCCACGGAATCATGCGATATTTGTATTTATTTCAGAGAATCAACTTGTTCTTATGAAAGAAGTTTTGTGGAAAAAGGATTCAATCTAGCCAAGAGGAAACTTTCCTGTGAGGAAGACTGATTGAACCATTGGAATTGGACGCAGGTTCTTTTTGTTCTACGCAAATGATCCATATCCAGAAAATGATCAACATCATCCAATGCTTGGGTTAGTTCGGATTCTAGCGATCTCTATATATATATATTTATATATATATACACGCCCATTCTTCACAAGTCCTTTTCATGGTGTGAATTTCAGGTACACATAACCAAACCATACAGGTGTTTTCATGAAGTGATCTCCCTTGGCCAGGCTTTACATCGGCCACCAACTGAGCATGAGGCGCATGCCCGCCAAATTGGGTTGAAATCAGGGAGAGGGTTTATCATATTGTTTCCTTACCAGATGATATTTGCTTAGGAATCAAATTTTTAAAGGGGGAACTCGTCCCTAATGATATACTTATACCTTTCAAGGAAGGTATATCCACCATGATGCTTGCTGGTATGGATTTGGTCAAGACTCTGGGCGAAGTCTGGAAGAGTTGCAGGTACCCTTCAAGCATCAACCGGTTCAAAATCTCAAAACAATCCTTCCCAAGTCACTTTCCACAGAACTGTGATATGAGGGTAATCAGAAAAATCACTCAAGAGCCCATGATCAATTGATATGATTTAATGGACTCTTTCAAGATTCAGAAACTTGGGTGTCCCATTCTGGGAAGTGGAACAGCATCTTTAATGGAAAACCATCCTCTTGGGCTTCGATGAAACTGCAGGACATCGGCTTTGCTGGACGCCCTGGCTGGATCCTTCCACAAGAAACCTTAGGCGCGGCTGGATGACATGCATGGGCATGGAGATCAATGAATCCTCTACCAGGAGTTTGATGAAAGAGGATAGAATGTACGTTTTTCCCAACAGTGGTGCAGTAAACATTGACATGGTTGTTTGGCGGTTTTGGAAAATGTGTTGTAAACTTTTTTGCTGACGCCTTTGGTTTCCATTGGGAGAGTTGCGTCAGTTTTTTGTTGGGTTTGATAATTTGACAAGGGGTAGATGATGGTCAAGTCGAATCAAAGACTTGATTTTCTTCCAGCTTGCAGCCTTCTCCGGTGGTTTATGGCTATATCAATAACAATCATCCAGAAAATTTATAGCCTCAACTGACTCTAAACTGATGGTTTGGATTTGGGTAATCCTAAAGACTACCTGACACTTCAGCTTCATTCTTTGCTTGGGATAGTTGATGATTCCCTGGAAACTACTTCAAGCAACAACTGATGAATCATGATGGAAAACCATGTTGTATAAGGTTGACAAGCACAAACATTATCATCAAAGTTACCCTCCAGGGAACAAGTCTATATCCCACCTTTGGAAAAAGGAAAAATCATCACCAACTCAAAAGAAGGGATATGTTCCAAAACGAAGGCCAACCAAAACCACAACACAAACTACACACCGCAAGAAGCAAGACCAAAATCAATTTTTTCCTTGGTGATGCAAACTTTCTAAAAAATTTCCAACAGGCCCCTCCAAATATGAAAGGATTCCCTTCATAAATAGGGTCCCGTTAAGGGTTCCGGGCGTATCCTCCAGGGGTAACTCGAGTCCTTGCCTTGCAGGTGTCCAGGGCAACGCCGCTGAAGAGCACCGCCGCGCGGCGGAATGGACTGCCAAGCTGGCGGCGGAGAACCGGCGCAAGCTGAAGGGAGGTGGGGAAAGCTTTCATCCAACCATTTTGGTCCTGCAAGAACTTGGCTCCAACATGAGGGTTTTTAGGGATTTTAAACATCTTTAACTTCCCCCCCAACCAAAAATATTATGAGGTTTAGACTGTTTTTTTTTAAAGTTTTTTTTCAAAGATGATGCTACTACATATTTTCGTTGGCAGAGATGAACTCATAAAACTTGGATATTTTTTCAAAAGACCACAGGATCTGAGAGCAAGGTCATGCCGTCGGTGGGTGTGCCCCAGTGGATAGCGGATGGTATGGTGGCTTCAGTAGAAATGAATCTTCTTTTGAGAATTTTTTTCAACAAACTCTTACATCAAAACTTGACTCAAAATCATTGCGTTTTACTTCTATGCTTCCAGATGAAACACTGCACCATCACGAGGCTGCAGGGATCTCCAAACCCGAGCAGCGTGAGATTGTTGGGCCGAGTCCAGAGGTGCGCCCTGTCCAAAAGAAACAAACATATGTATAGATATACATATCTATATTGTGTATTCGTAGATATATATATATATTATACATACATATATTTCTTTGGAGGGGAGGAATCCATATTCTTCTTTTTGACAGACTTGCTTCATGACTCAAATGATACAAATGATTGAACAGCAATCGATTTGTGCTGGCTAATGTTTCAATACTTTTGGATTGCGCTTGTGGTTTTTTGGTGAAATGTGGATCGAAGGAAACGTCTCTTGCTGACCTGCAGAATCACAACATCTTCCCGACCAAATTGTGGCGAATATCTGCAATTAGGACTTATCAAAATCAGCGGATTAGGATGATAAGTGCACTATGAGAGGGCATGCCAAATAATCATTAATGGAAATGTTGTCGTGATAATTCCCAAAGACATAGGGTAGGAGATGTGTGCCGTTTTTAATCTGAAGTTTCTAGTAGAAGAAACGTAAGGACACTGACTGAGATTCCACCCATGCGACAAGGGTGGTGACCCTACCCCAAAACCAGATGTCTTCGGACTCAAAGACTCAAATTTAAACGAGCAATGTCAAAGAAACCTCATGGTTTCTTGAATATTGCCCATCAAAAAGCACGCCTATGATTTACTATGATTTACGATTTAACCCCCCCTTGATTTGCCATTGAATATTTGTGAATAACAACCAGGTGTCATGGTCATGACTTTTCGGACGGTCACGGTGACTTTCGATTTCAGGTGAAGCCGATGAAAAGCAGTGTTTATCTTCACGGTGGCCAACCGGGGGGAAGTGGTGGACAACTGATGGAATCCATAGGGTCGCATGTTGAAATTGCGATGGAACAGTGAAACATCAATTATTTGCAAGATGTTTGACAATGGAAGCCTAAATTGTTTTGGATGGATCCTTCCCTACCAAGGAGTTCACAAATCATGCTACTATCTTTGGAAAGAATCATGCTGCAAACCAAGTGGTGTCATTTGAACCATTTTTTTTTGCGAAGGCAACTGAAACACAGTCATTTAACACATCCAATTGTGCAATTTTCAGGAATGAAAGGCCGCTGCTTCATTAAATTGCTAATTACCATGTTTAAAAACAAGTTGAGTGGTGACGGGTGCAGGTTACATTCGGAGCACCGTGGCATCTGTGCCAGGTCCTGTGGGCACCGGAAAGACCATGTTGATGAATCTCTTCGATGAGGAGTCCCGCAAGGCACCAACTAAGCTCACGGGCAAGTTTGACTTGTCAAAGGAGATGAAGGCTTTTCAAATATCCCATGGATTTTTTGGATTTTGGAAATGATAGGAAGTTTTTCATGAAGTAGCTCCGACATTGGGAGCTACTCACTTCTTTTTTTGAACTTCAGAATCAATAAAATCATTGCATAGTTCAGTTTCACATGGTTGTGGGTATCTCCCAACCACACTCACAAAGCTTTGAGGCTCATCTTTTTGTGGGATCTCATTGACTGCCAGATAAGGAGAAATATGAAGTAAACCATGCATGTGGTGTGGATGACATCTCACTGATGTCAGGAGATACCTATGCGAATCGAGCATGACTGAAATTTAATCAGAGCCACTTGAGGTTTCTCAAGGTGGATTTGAATGTCTTAGTGGTTCTACAAACTACAAGATGTATAAAAGTTCTCCAACTCTCAAGCTGTCTGGAGAGTCTCAACAGAATTATGCAAACTTTCAGGATGCTTTGATACCTGAGCATTTTGGTACTTCCCCTATCAAACCCAATGGTAAAGTAAAGAATGTCCAATTTCGGAAGCTGAAATCTTCCAAAACCCAGGTGGGCTTGCGAACCTCGCGGCAACATTTCTACGAGTTCATGATCAGACCTGTTCTTAGAACTTGGTTTTTTCATGCTTCTGTTGAAGCATCACTGGAAATGGAAAGAATATTGACTCAATAGTTTCTGATTTTGAAGCATGACTTTTCGACCTTTCTGATGCAGAAGTAAGAGTTGACATGTTGATGATGGTGATCGATGCTGTTCGAGATTAGAGACACTCATCTAGAGGCTTCCAACCACCTATTCGCGACATAGTGACCTAGACCCTTGTTGACAAAATCTTCATTGATGGTCATACTACTCAGTCCAAAAAACATGTCAAAGGCACCAATGAAATCAAAGCTCTCCATGTCGCGGTTTCGTGTTCAGTTCGACCCTTAGGCCTTCATCAACAAATCCATGAGATTCAAGAAGAACGTCCTGTAGAGGTTTGGTTGGATGTGGAAGACGAAGAAGAGATGCACCCGGTCCATCTGTTGATGAAATCAATTTAGAGCGACCTGGATCTCAAAAAATAGGGTCGTTTCGGATTGGGAATCTGTGGGGAGTCTTCGGCAAGACGACCTGACCTTTTTTCAAATTATTTAGATATATTAAGAGTGGTGCTGGCCTTTCTAGTATAATTTTCCTACACACCCATTTTTTGAACATGTGACCTGTAACTGAAACATTCCACATGGCTTGTTTGAACAGATGACTCCAATGAAAAGTTTCAGGAAATAAACCGTGAATTCATAATTACGTCTATATCTTCTTGGAATGCATTTCCCTTCATGTGAGCCGAAGTTGCAGTTTACACATGCAAATCAGAATAGACAACATCGCCTCCCGCCTGAAAACCCAAGATTTACTAAACTTGATAGAGAAACTGACTTGGTGCATCACCATACATGGCCTTGACCACAGGTGGCTGCCAACTTGCTGTGTGATGAGCTGGACGTCTTATGCTTCGATGAATTTCAAGTCACTGATATTCAGGACATGGACATGGTGAACATAGTGGTTGGACAAACTCCGATTTTTGGGATTGTTTGGATTTAATTCATAGAGCCTGAAACAGTATATCACCTAATATGGAGCCAGATTTTGTCTTTCAGATGTAAATAATGGCTTTCACTCTTGTGGTTGCTGGGAAATCTCCAAAGTTGAAGGCGGAAATTCACCATTTTTTACTCTTAGGATCTCCATCCACACATGGAACCGAGCAGTTGGGGTTCACAAGAAACAAACTTCGCAGTTTATGTGATTTAAGGTTTATTTAAACTTTTTGTCGGATTTCCAAGGTTTGTTCGCTGATTGTAGTCTGTCTCCTTTTTCCCTTTACATCTTCTCCATGAGAACAAGGTAGCTGAGAGTTTCCAAGATTGTTGGCTTTGTGGAAGCAGAAATCTTGTATCTCTCCAACCAAACTATGTAAATTTTGCTCATGGCTGTATTTTCTGAAGTATAATTTTCTGGAAAACATGGACTTCATCAGACGTTTTTGGGTCGATGACCGGTCCAGGATGCGGCCATTTTGCCACGTCTCTTCGAGGCCAAGATTTTCAATCTGGACAGTTTTGGTTGTGCACATTTCATGTCATTTCATAGCTTGTGGGGGCCCTTCATCTTGAGACTTCAATTCATAGTTGGACTTTAACACAGATAGAAATTACAGGGGTACTTCCTGAGAAATAATGTGCTGAAAATCTGACTTTGGAGCGCCAAAATAGATATCAAAGATAGTCTTCTCACCACATTTGTGCATATATTTTTCATGGATGACTGACCGAACCAACACCGAAAGGTCTTGTTTTTGCGTGGTGTGACAGTGGTTCGGGGGACCCAAGAAGGGTGGACCAAAAGCTTGACTTGCGTCTAATCCAGTGATCCTGTGATTCTGTATGGATAGTCTATTTTGAGCTCACTAACTGGTAGGAAAGACAGCTCTCAAACAGATGGAAGGAATGTGAATGAACGCATCGTGATTTGAATAATTTGGAATCTCTTCGTCTTTGGAGTTTCATCCAGCTACGTGCCCTGAAGCTTGTTGAATGGGCTCTTTTTGGATCATGCTCCACTGTTTGCCATGGATCTTTTTCCTCATTGACATCCGGGTGTCATTCCTGCCATCAGGAGCAGACAATCGAAGCACATCTGTATACCAGATGTTGAGATGGATGCAAACACAGGAAGACATGAGTTATACTTGAGATAGGTTCACGAAGAAGCAATTGAATCCTATGATTTCTTATGATATCATCTCACATGATTTCATGATACTTTTGTGATGTCTTATGATCTTCCACTTGATTTCCAAAACAATACCAACCAAGCGCCAACTGAGGTTATGACTTCCAACACAGCACCACAGTTGCTTTACAGCGGTGCCATGGCTGTGAGATTTCTTGGTGTGAAGGGAGTGATACATTATTCACATTGACGTGAATTCTACTTACTGTATGTTACTGTAGAGATGCAAAGGCTCTGCATTTTTCAATGCGGATTCAGAAAGTTGTACCGGCATGAATCGGTTTCTAGTATGATTTGCAGAGAAAGAAGATTCCAAATTGCAGAGGGGCAGTGTAACCATACTATACACTATACACTTTGCCTCGTTTCAAACAATGTTGCCAAATTAAGTAAACAAAAAATCATGTCACTGTAAAATCCCCCCAAAAACACTTAGAATCGTTCCCTGGATTTGTTCTTTTTGTAAGTGTAGCGAAATCCACTGCTCTCCAAAGAAAAACTTGCTTAACCTACGGCAAGCTCAACCGCAGCTGGGAAATCCATCCTTTTCTCAGTGGGAAAGACATCTACATTGTTGTGGACTTTGAGGGATTCTCCAGCCTTGTTGGATTAGCCGCTAGCTATTTAAGAAAATCCATGGGTTCGAATTTCTATCGTTGACCTCGATGTGAACTTCCTTTAGAATCTCCAAGCTGTCGTAAAATCACCGGAGGTGGTTTGAATCGCCATGTACATCTACCTGGCTTCATTCGACTACTGGTGCCGTGGAAATGGTAAGGTTAGGTAGTGCTGTATGAAGCTGGGAATTTACCAATATTTGTTTAGCCTGTTCAAAATTTCAAAACAGGAAACTGTCCATTTTTTTTCTTTGGGAGGTGAGCATCGGTTTTCTGTGCATTTCCTCGTTTGAATTCTATCAAACGATTACAAAACGTGTGGAGTTGAATGCTGAGCTGTCACCAAGCCACGAAAACAGCTTCCCATTTACAGGGAGATCACTGTACAGTGCTGGGACTTGGAGCTAAATCGGTGCGGGTCCCACCCAGTGAGTTGGACAATGGAAGAGGAAGGAGGAAGTAAACATGAAAAAACACGAGTTTTACTGTAGCATATACTCCAAACAAGAGGCAAGAATCACTCAAGTCGCGATTCGCAATTCTTTTTGCAAAGACCAAGATACAATGTATATATAGCTGGTCCAATGACCCTAGCAGTGAAAGCTCTTGGGAGTTTGACGATCATATGTTTGAAGCATTTTTGATTACCAGACATCTCTGTGACAGCTCTTTTTTTAGGAGTTCATAAATTTAGCAGTGGTTAATTGGTGGTTGGCCACTGAATCCCATGGGAATCAAAAGGCCCGTTGAGAATCTGAAGCTACGACCGAAGTCCATAAAAACTATCCATGGGATGTTTTGTCAAAAGAAAAATACCCCCAAAACCTTCGACATGAACTTCATTTTTCAACAACTCCAGATATTCCTGATAATGACTGAACTATTCAACAAAAATTCCTGTTTGAATTGGCAAGTCACAGACTTCAATGACCCAGGTGGACTATCGTCGCAAGGCAGAAGCAGAGGAGGCGATCCTGAATATTCAAAGCATTAGTATAATGAGATGACTATAGGTTAGGTGCATCTTTTACCCACCTTGCCGCCTCGCCAGTTTAATTTCACAATGTGTTCATTTTAGGATCCAGGGTCTCTTATTGATTTTTCAAATCCACTGTCGGTGGGCAAACATACCCATTCTTGAGATACTCATTGAATTTGGAATTCTGTAGTCATTTCTTGGGTACCTAGTGATTCAAGTTCAAATTTGGGATGATACTGTGGATGACAAGCATACTTTTCTTTGGGGGTTTGGTTTGGCGGGATTCTCAGAAGCTCCACTGTATTCACCATGCAGAAATCAGTCATTCACAGGTATCCAGTGACAGGTCTCCTAAAGATTCTCAGTTTTGAAAGGCATCAAGCAACTTACCAAGGCAGAAGACATCGCATACACTCCAGCAAACCAACATAGCCATGCAAAATCCACCATTTTGATGGTATTTATCAGGAAAGATGAGGATTTTTCATGGCTATGTCAGTTTACCGAAGAGGATAAATACAATTTGAAGCAAACTAAATCTAAAGCCCTTTTTCCATCTCCCCCGGAAACTGTGAAAGTCCGGGTCATCTTGGGATCAACGAATGCGGCCAGTTAGAATCTTCGGGATCCGCAAATGGCCAAGGCATGGTAGGGATGCGGGGAAAACCCTTGGGGGGTGAAGCAATGAAAGGAATTTGGGGCTGTGAAGGTAGCGACTTAGAATGACAAAAAAGGCAAATTGAAGCTATTCTGTATATCTTCGAGGGCCCTCTGTCCCGATTGCTTTGGGCACTTCTCTTTACATTTCTTTCAATTTGCCTCCCAAAGATTTCCAATCCATCTTTGCCAGATACACAAAAATGGTCTGGGCGTGTCATCGTTTCAATCCGTTTGTTCCTTTTTCATCGGTGGATTTTTTAATTCGTTTTTTGGCAGCTAAGATACCTATTTGGTGGGCGACATGGGCATCAAAGAGATGGATCTCCAATGGCAAGCATGGCTACAGAAGGTGCGAGATGTGGATTCCGTGGGGCTTTTGGTAGGTTGGGTATATGCCCAAACAAGATGTTTGGAGGGGTTAGATGATGGATAATGATGGATGATTTTTTTTTGGAGGGATGGAAGAGGATCTCCCCGATTTTTTTTTGGGAAGCTTGGGGCTCTGATTCATTTTTCAACGAAATGTGTCCTCAAAAATTCTTCGCACTTGAAACATGAGATTGGTTTGGATGGGGGAAATACATGGGACATTCAAGATTCTTCCCAAAAAAAGCTATGATCAGCTACCTCCTAGCCAAGCTTTTCCAATTGTGAGGCTGGTCCAGAGGAGGAAGTTGTCCTTGAGCTTCCTATGGGTGCGGGATCTGATGGAGTTATTATGGGGGATCCGAAAACACAACACCCTGTGAAGTGGATAGCAGCTGTCTGCAGCGCAACTTGCTATATGTATATATATATATATATTTGTATAGACAATTTTGTTTTTTTTTTGGCTTAAAAAGAGTTGCCATGAAGGTCATTCCTGGGGTATGACGAACCTTTCTCTCTCTCTCTCTATATATATACATAGCAAACATATCAACATTATATGTGATTATTTGTAAGATACTTGGTGGCCCTTTACTCACCTCCCTTTTGAGAGTGGCACTGCGCCCATCATTTGCTCTATCGTACATCTTTGAAACACAACTCCCTTCTGTGTTGAAAACAATTACCTTGCAGGTGGCGACAACCGCAGCTTGAAGTCTTCAAATCAGACTTTTTGAGATCATCAGCTTCCAAACAAGGTTTGAACCCTTCCAAATGAGGATCTCTTAGAATCCCAACAAAAAAACATCAACAAAAAAGTCCAACAAGGTTTGAACCGTTAAGCCAATCAGCCCTGAGGTCGTGAACTTGCGATTTCAAGAGCTGCAAGTCTTGGGCACCCAAATCTTGGGGGAACTCCACCGGTGATTCCGTCAGCATAAAAAACGGCCCTATTTCTAGAAGATTTTGTGCCGAAAATTTCCAATGCTTCAGCTGATATCTTCGGATCAACGAAAATAAGCCATAGGAAGATTGGACTCAAAGACTTTTTAGCCAATTTTGGAGGTGGCAAAACTTACAAGACCGATTGCGTTTTTTTTCCGCAAGGATGACATTTAAACATCTAAACATTTTTCAACCCACTTTCTTCACTGAAGCTGTCAACTTCACCCCCAGAGCATGGTGAACAGCTGGTTCCTCAACAGTTTTTGGCAAAAACCATCTGGCAGGAAAATTCACTCTCGTTGCGACTTCTCGGGAGGGGGGAGAGTTTTGCATGATCCTTTTGCGAAGAAATCCCAGATAGAAATTGACGCCACCACTACTTATTAGATCACCACATATCACGATTCATAGATCCCCAATGCATGAATGTTGATCAACTCATGAAATTTGTCAAGGTAGTACAACATCAATGAATTATGTCAGTTGGGGCATACCTAAACTCTGGTTGGTTCTCAGTGGGAAAACAATCATGATTCATCACTATTTTACTAAAAGACCTTGTATTAACCTTCACTATTCAGTGCTTTTTTTGGCAGGGCCAAATATATCAGTCTTCATTCTGATTTCACTTTGCGTAGTCTCCTTCCCGAGGTTCCGCAGCCTTCTTGCACTTCCACGATCTCTGTGTTAGCGACCGTGGCGAGGTGGAAGAAAAACCGTGGTGATCTGGTTGACTCGGTTCATAGGGATGAAATCCATGGTGAAAGAGTACCATTCACACAGAATCATCGCAAATCGTCCCAAATTTTGGTGTATAGTGAAAATCTGTTTTTTTTGTGCTTTTTTTTTGTTGAGGGTAGATGAAATATCCCTTTCAATCGAAACACAGCAACTCGGAGTTTTTTTTTTTTCCGGATCCTACTGTATTGACTTCCGGGGAAAAAATGTGGAGCAGCTAAATCAAAAAGACTGCGGACGCGTGTAATTTTTGGGTGAGGAAAGTAATGGGTGTGAAAGAGGCCGCACATGAAACATCGGATTGGTGACGGAGTTCTGGAATGACAAGTAGGAAGGCAACATAAGTTAACATAAGTTACGTTTGCCTTGGACTTTAGAGTATGGTATGAAGACTTTCAAGGATCATTTCAAATTATTTCTCACGACATGAGTTTTGTTGTGTGGTTCTATAGCTGAGTGCAATCCCTGACATTTGAAGTTGCAGGATTTGCCACTGTTTTTTTTGCGGAACGATATTCATATCTCAAACATTTTCCTTTTGGGATCCCATATATGTAGTCGTTGAGTCGTTGACGATAACTAGAGGTGCAACACAAAAACGATCAGAGACATTACCTTCGAACATTTGGAGGGACCTGAAATGGTTGTGCCAACATGTTCCTTCAATTGGTTGGTCGTTTGCCTTGTTGACTTGAAGAGGAACATTTAATTTGTCGATCAGAATGCTCTAGGTTCAATGTTTTATCCTTGCCCCCGGCACTCCTTTGGGGGGTTGTAAGGGAGGTAGCATCAAAAATAGATACATGAACGTAAATGGCGGCGTGATTTCAAACCCAGACAACTCCCAGAACTATCATGCGTTGCAACAAATCAAGTCTCCTCAGACTAAACGCGGTTTCAGGACAGTCAACCAGAAAAGGATTCCATTTCATTGCCCTCCCACACAAAAGTTGATGTACATCCAACACACAAAAGTAGATGTAAACGCTGAACGTTTCCCAGCTTGCTTTTTCAGGATTTGTTTATAAGAGGTAAGACATGAATATGTCAGGGCATGGAGACTCATTTTGGTTCGTCCACTTTCATCCATTTTTTCGGAACATTTCTTCGGAACATATCTTCTTCGAGGTCCATTGTTGTATTCATTGTTTTGTTTCATGTTTTTCATTGTTTTTCGGAACTTCCACTTTACTTTTCTTCATTGTTTTAATCACCGTGTTTTCTTTTGATGTGGCTTTATGCGGTTCGTTCATGTTTGGCTCAGTTTCATAACGATTTTACGCATTTCTCCAGCTGTGCCCATATTTTGTTCATGTCTATATATGTACGCATGTATATAGAGATACACACGCACATATTTGTTTCTGCTTTTTGATCTCATTTGCAGACATGTTCCAAGGAAAACACTGAAATATAACAATGAACACAAGAAAATCACTGGCTACTAGTATCTTTTTAGAACAGAAAGACACGGGAAAGCAAGGAAAGCACCGAAAAGCATCAAAGATACCTGAAAACAACTGACACGTTTAACTTCTGTGTAATGTTTGTGCAAATATGTTGTAAACATCGTCTAATTTTTTCTTACATATTCTAAATGCATTCTAGATATTTTGTAAACGCCCAGCGTCCACTTTTTAAAACAGCAAACGTAAAATATTTGAATTTTGTTAACATCAGTGTGTGACGGCAAAGTTTTCATATATAGCAAAGAAGAAGGACACCAATTCACCAGCATTTTTTTTTTGACTTTGAACATGCAGATTTTTTCCCTGGCAACACAAATCCAGGCAGATTTTTCTGCCTTGGCCTCTCGATTTCAGACCATCTTTCTACAAGGAGTTCCCAGGTTTGGTGGAAAGAAGGGGGTCAACTTGTAGTTAAAGCAAGGTGGAATGGCATGAGATAAGGATGAGATAAAATGATGAGATGATGGGAAAACATCTATGAACTTGGCAAAGTTGGCGGAGTTGAATTAGACAAGTTGGCTAAGCTGATGTCATACTGACGTTGAGGAACTTCCCAATTTTGAAGGATGCAAAGAGACAGTTGATCAAAAGTTTGTCATGTTTGCACATGAGACTTTTTGCGAATAATTTGGGATTTTCTTGGATTTAGGTTTGGATTTCAAAGATCTTACATTGGTATCCAATGCTCAAAGCTGTTTTTCCATCTGTTTGGACGGAAATTTGTCCCATTTTTCTGCCGATCCAAAAATCTAAAACCTGAGGAAAACCGAAGAAAAACAGACGATCCACCCATTTTTCTGCACCAAAAAGCCGCCATGGAACGACCCACCTGGGAGAGCTTGCGGAATCTATGAGGCAGGATGACCAGTCTCCGCATTTCTTTGGGTGATTTTTTGTGTGTCATTTTTTTGGTAACTCCTAACCTAGCATACCAAATCTAAACCAATTTGAAACTCTAAGCCAATTGAGGATCATCAAGTTGATGCAAATTATACAGATGTTTTTAAAATGTTTCATCCGGGTTGTTTTTCTGTGTGTTGTGTTCCCCCCCCGCAGATTTCGAGCATGTCTGTTGGGTACTCGTCATAGGAGTTATCACTGGTGACAGGTTGCAACCAAAAGCACCGGAGCTGCCAAAGCCTAAAGGTTTACCTTTTCGAGGTTGGATGGTCGTCGCTGATGGTTGTGGAGGTTTCAAAATGGAGAAATTCCAGGGTTGATGTTGGAAAGTCCATGAAAAAAAGGTCTCCGAAAAAGTGGTGATGAATACATCTAAGTTAGATGTCCACCTTCTTGGACCAATGTTGCTGAAGAAGCAAATTATTCAGCATTACCTGCAGATTTTTGTGGATCTAGATGCAAAACATGGCGCATGAATGCAGATCACAGCATTCTTTACCGCGAAATACAGCAACAACATGAGCATCCAAGGGATTTTTCAGCACCGTCAGGCAATCCTTTTTGTGTAACCAAGCGCCATTGGCTATGGGTATCGGGTATCTGCATCCATGTCCTGTGACCTTTTTGAGCTACACTTGCAGACCTTGGACGGCAGTGTCGTGACGCTTGATGTTCCAACAACAGCCACGGTTCGGGAGTTGAAGGCAATGCTCCTTGAGAAGCACCCGAAAAGTGAAGATCCAATTGAGCGCAAAATCCTGAAAGTCGAGTTGCTGCATGATGGCTCATTCATAGATAATGCTCTGACATTAGCTGCAGCAGGTTTGTTGGGTGGAGCGGAAGTGACTGTCATGTATGCAAGAAACGAAGTGGAAGCGGCAACGAAAGATGACATCCAAACACATGGATTCGTTCAGGTGTCCTTCCCCTGCCTGACCGAAATTTCCGCTTGTGCCTTTGAACATGCCTATCAGCTTGTTCGGACAACGATCCCTGAGTCCGTAACACGGATTGAAGAGAGTGCCTTTGATTCGTGCACCTCTTTGCAAAGCATTATCATCCCTCCTTCAGTAACAGATATTAAATACCGTGCCTTTGCTCAGTGCGCTTCTTTGGATAACATCACCATGATGTCTGTAAGGCGCATTGGAATCAATGCCTTTGCAGGATGCAAGTCTTTGGAAAGCATTGTCATGCCGTCAGTGACAGATATTGAGAATGGTGCTTTTGAAATCTGCACCTCTTTGAAAAACATCACTATGGAGTCTGTGATGCAGATTGGGGAATCCGCCTTTGCTGAGTGTACCTCCTTGGAAAGCATTGCTATTAGTGATTCAGTGACACATATTCGAGAATCTACCTTTGCGGGGTGCGTGTCTTTGTCACATGTCAACATCGGTGAATCTGTGAGGGAGATTGGAGCAGATGCCTTTTGTGAGTGCACATCTTTAGTAGACCTCATCATCAGTGATTCAGTCACACACATTCGACAAGGTGCATTTTGGGGGTGCAGCAGTTTAGAAAGCATCACCCTGGGTGAGTCTGTTGCAGAGATCGGGGCAGATGCTTTTAGATGGTGCACCTCTTTGAAAAGCGTCAACATGTGTGAGTCTGTGGAGATCATTGGGGAATGTGCCTTTTCTGGGTGCTGCTCTTTGGAAAGCATCACCATCCCTCATTCGGTGAGAGACATTGAGAAGAATACTTTTGAAAACTGCCGGTCTTTGCAAAATATCACCATTCCTGAGTCGTTGAAGCACGTGTTTGAAGACTCTGACTGCGCAAACATCACCATTTCGATTCAAAAGAAGACAACAGAGTGAGTGAATTGTTGGAGGAGTCTCCTGCAACATACATAAGCGGTTTTGACAACTTGCGTAAACAAACCCTCCTCAGTTTGTACAATCGAGAGATTCTGTTGTCTTTTTTCTCGAACGTCGACAACAGTTTCTTAAGTTTTTGTTCCAACCATTCGAAAGGCGGGACATGAAGTGAGCAATGACGTGCTGACCAGGAGTAGTTCGCTCTCACGGGGGTGAAGAGCTATCAGCCACTTATATCCACTTATTATAAACTGATGATGCGCTGACGACTACGACTACGACAACGAGGACGACAACGATGATGATGATAATAATGGGGAGGAGGAGGACCACGACCGCGACGACGACGAGGAGGCTTTAAAAGATTCCTTATTATATTATAAGCCAGGATTTCATAGGAAGTTCACGCCTTGTGAGGAAAAGACCTTCAGTGTTTCTTCAATGAATTCTATCTCTGTCGGATGGTGATTCATACTCTCATATCATCCATGGGGCTGCGTTCATCATGTATATATATATATACGTATATATACATATATATATACATACAGACGTATTATAGATAGGTAGATAGATAGATATAGAGATAGAGATAGAGATAGAGATAGAGATAGAGAGATATAACCACCAATATATAAATATGAACATGATTCTACATCTTAATAATAAATATCAACTAAAGTAGGCGCCTGCGGGAAACATCCAACTTCTTGATCCATAGAAAGAGCACTTGAGTGTTTGCTAGGATGCCCAAGGAATTTTGTAAATGTGGGAGTAATTACTTGTAACTTGTAACCCCTTGGTACGTGGGTAAAAGATAAGCCGACCTCCTGGTGTGCGGTTGGCTTGGAATAGCGAGTTTAAAGGCGATAGGGGTTTTCAAGAGCATTAGGGAGCCATGTGTGATGATGACATTCATTTTTTTTCAAACGATTCTTAATGATTTCCAAATGACACCCCTGAGTCTCAAAGCAGGTGTGTGTCGCGAGTCCATTTGATTTTGTTTCAAAAAGACATATGAAGACATGATGATATATATATATATATGCATCTTACTCCAAATGTCTTTTTATTTCACATCGAAGTAACAACTCCAACATCCTTCACCCACTCCAGGCGCGGTTGCACGGCAGGCCGGATCCACTAGGATGAATAGCAGATTGCGGATTCACTAACGGTCAAAGTGTCCTTCTCTTCATGAAACATGAACTATTGCTGGAAGAAATGCTGCACCACCTAAAAAGGTACATAACATTGTAGATAATGGATGATAATGGGGTAGACCTACCAGCCTCAACTGGTGCAGGATTTCTTCCATCAACTTTTTGTCCAATCTTCACTCATTCAACCAATGCAGACTTTGCCTTTGCGAGGCTGAGGGCATTTGTGACTGGCCAACAAGGTGGAGCATGAATTTTGGGTAAAGAAACAGTGGTTGCACTCCACATGGATTTTGATTTAAACAAGATGTGGCAAAGATTAGAGATTCGTTATATTTTTGGCCGGATCTCGATCATGTACCTGAAGATGACATTTTTGAAGTGTAGATGGCAGATGTTTAGTAACTGCTGCGATGATCTCAGGACATCTGACATGGTCGGTAACTTCCTTGAAAAGATGGCGAGCTTTAGGAAAAGAAGTCACACGACGAAGACACGAAGACTTTCCAGCCTTAAGTGTTGGACAACTCAGAGCATAGTAGCCAAGTAGCCATAAGCATGTCATGTAATGAATTCATTTTCCAAGAAAAGCATTCTTGATCGCTCTCCATTCTTGATCGTCCTCCATTTGTATCCACTATCGATGTAGGAATCACATAGGAAGTTGATTTGTGTATCAATATCGATACCACGACTCGCCAGGTCTCTTGAGCGTCCACGAGGCGATACAAGTCCCGTTTGCGGCGGGATGAAGTCAGTTTACTTCACCAATTTCATCCGCAGCCTTAGTCCTCAATGGCATTATTGGCTATAGCACCAATTGTTCATGATTTTGGACATGCCACTTTTGAGACTTCAGTTTTTTGGTCATCATCCAACAATTTATGATGAGACTTCGGAAAAATTAAATATCTTGCCAGGTTCGATGATACCATTTGACAGAGTAACTTTTGGGCATATGAATGATGATGATGATTCCCTTCCTGAAATCCCTGAAAAATTGATGGAGGAGGAAAACCTGCAACTGCCATGATGCCAGGTGAAGATTGGGACGAGCTGATTTCAGAGGCACCAGACATACAAGAAACGAAGTTGCCTAAAAATGCCTTGAGTGTTTTGATTTTACTTGGAAATTTTTCGTGGAACCATATCCATACATCATGATTTTAAGGTTGTTTTCAACCAAAAAACCAACCCAACCTCTAACCTTTTTGTTTTGCGTGGAATAAGATTTTCCATGAGAAGTCGCAACCTCGCAGCATCGAGGAGTTTCTACAGCGCTACTGTGATGGTGCAGATCTTTCCGAAGTGGAAGCCCTTGAGATACGCCTGGATTCGGTTCGTCACAACGTGGACGCCTTGGGACAATGCCAGGGGAACCCAATGTGCTTCAAATATGGTTGAGTTGGTGGGTTAGTGACAATGATGGGTGAATTATATAGTTTGATTAGTAAAATAGAGACAGTTTTAATGGAACAGCAGGAATTTGTGTTGGAATAAACGGTTTTTTAATCCTGGCTTGTTTTTAGTTGATTCATCGGAAAAAGTGGGGATGTGAGATCACAGCTGATTTGAATAGCCCCCCCAAAAATGAGTAAAAGCTGGAATCTGAAAATGTAACAAGAGGAGGGGATTTTCTTGTGGAAATCATCATTTTGCAGAGTCTGTTGTTGATTTCGGTGTTGTATCATGAGACATATGAACAGGATTGATGGGTGTATTCACACATCTATTATCAACTGATCGATTGTCGGTGGTTAATCTTGGTATTATTCTAGCGCCCAAAAGATGATCCTTTCATAAGGGATTCGTGGCATAGTAAAACACCAGCCTTAGCAAGCGATTAACTATAGCCTGATATCCTACGACTGCAGAATATACATAAACTCATTGATGAACCCGGTATCATCGAAGGAAGTTTAAATAGAAACTTCCGACAATATGGAGAGTTGAAAAGCAGTAGTAGAGTAGTCAAGTCAGTCGACAGAAGATGCAATAGTCAGAAAGTTAGAAGAAAGAAGATACATCCGCGCCAAATGTTAGAGAAGTCACGAAATGCTGTGTTTTTTCATAGATTCGTGTGTCGGGTCAGTCCAAAAGTAGGCCTGTTAAAGCGGCGGGTGCGGAGGTAGGT